>MU762544.1:47827-81424 GCA_026770625.1 Nicotiana glauca
TTAAACTTACTAAATAAATATATTTTTCACATGTAAAATTTATTCGGTACGGTTCGGTATTTTTTCTGGTTATTTTTATAAAATAAAAAACCTACCCTAATTATCGGTGCGGTTATAGATTTATATAAAAACCTACGATTTCTTAAAAAGAAACCTAAAAATCGGTTCGGTGTGGTACGGTACGGTTCGGTCGGTTTAGTCGGTTTTCGAATATCCATTGACAGCCCTAGCCCAGGCCAATAGATCTCTTGATGCCACTGTGCCCTCCAGCAGACAGGGAGATTCCGCCAGCTCCAGAGTCTACCAGTTTCTGCGATTGGCCCCTCTAGAATTCACTGGCACAAACCTAGAGGCCGATCCACAGGATTTCCTTGATGAGATGTGTAAGACCCTTCGAGTGATGAAGGCTACAGAGACAGAGGGGGTTGAGTTGGCTTCACACATGTTGAGAGGACCAGTGCATTCGTGGTTCGAGATGTGGGAGGATTCTCGTGAGGAGGGAAGACCTCCAGCTAAATGGGATGAGTTTGTAGATGCCTTTATGGACCACTTCTTGCTTGTTGAGACAATGGCAGCTCGTGCCACTGAGTTAGAGGTTCTCAAATAGGGCAGTATGAGAGTTTGGGAGTACCACATGGAGTTTGTGAGGTTTTCCAAGTATGCTCCTCAGTTAGTGTCGACCATGGATGATCGAGTTCGGCGTTTCGTTCAAGGTCTTAGTCCTTTGGTGGTGAATGAGGCTGCTACAGCGGCCTTACACTCAGATATGAATTATGGAAAGATTATAGGATTCGCTCAGGCCACAGAGGCTAGGAAGTTGAAGATACGGGCAGAAATGAAGAGTAGTAGTAGGGCCCGGTCAATGGGTCACTCAGGGAGACCAGTTCCGGGGAGAGGGTCATCAGGGCCGTCCCAGTCATATGCTCAGTCCTCAGCGAGTGCACCGCCATCTGTGCACAGTTATCAGCAGAGCAGTCACTCTAGGATAGGTTCAGATAGTAGGAGGTCCCGTCAGTCCGGTCGTCCAGGAGTGAGGTCTCAGTAGTAGGGGGAACTATATGCCCCAAGTGTGGCTTGCTATTTGGATGTCCCGGTATGTTATAGGTGCGGGGTGAGAGGTCACATCCAGCGAGACTACCGTGTGCCCAGTTAGGGTATGGGTAGGGGATCTCCCCAATCATCCGGTTCTTCAGTTGCTACATCATTCGTGCGTCCTCCAGCTCTAGTAGGGTGTGGTGCAGTTATGGGTGGAGCTCGTGGTAGAGGTGGACCTAGCTGGTTCTATGCTTTAAGTGGTCGCCAGAATGCTGAGGCTTCTCCAGATGTTGTTACAGCTATCTTGTTTGTTCAGGACATTGATTGCTATGCTCTTATTGATCCGGGGTCCTCTTTGTCTTATGTCACCCCATTCATTGCTTCAAGTTTTGGGATAGAACTCAAACAAATTCATGAGCCATTCTCTGTATCGACTCCAATTGGTGATTTTATTACAGCCTCACGAGTTTATAGGAATTTTGTTGTCACGGTGTGTGGTCGTGTTACCACGGCCGATCTTATTAAGCTTGGAATGATAGATTTTGATGTAATCATGGGGACGGACTGGCTTTATTCATGCTTTGCCAAACTTGACTGTCGAACGAGAGTCATGAGACTCGAGTTCCCTAACGAGCCAGTTATTAAGTGGAATGGAAATGGTGTGGTGCCAAAGGGTAGGTTTACTTCTTACCTTAAGGCTTCGAATATGATTAAGAAGGGGTGTATCTATCATTTGGTCCGGGTGGCGGACACCACTTCAGAAGTGTCTGTCCCCGAGTTTGTGCCAGTTATGGATGAGTTTCTTGGAATGTTTTCGGATGAGCTTCCAGGGATTCCGATAGATAGGGAGATTGATTTCGGGATTGAAGTATTGCCAGGTACTCAGCCAATATCTATTCCACCATACAGAATATTTTCCAGTTTCAAATCTCTTTTTCAAAGTTTTCCTTCATTGCCCAACCAAATCTTTACTTATTTATGTTAAACAGTCTTCCCACAAACCTAATTTGTACATGCATGTATACATAACAGTATTACACCCAAGAATCATACCTCAATACCCCATTTTATAGCCCAAACTCAAAATCAAAACCTAGGGTATAGAATCTTACCTTTTAGATGAAGAACTTGTGATTGGGTTCTTTGATTCTTGAATATTGATGCAAGGTTTGGATGATTATAAAGATAGACCTCTACTTTCTCTCTCTATATGCTCCCGTCTTTCTCGAAAATTAGTAAGAAATGACCCCAAAATGAACCCCAAAGCCTATATATTGAAATAGGGTCGGGTTATAAAAATAATAAATTTAACCCTCCGATGTCGAGTCTATTATAGCAGAATGAGCCGCAAAATTAGAATGATGGCCGCAAAATCGGTGCCCAAAACTGGGCTACACTGGCCCAGTCTGCGACAAAAATGCGACAAAAAGTCAGAAATGCGACTGGTTTTTCGGTCGCAGATTTGACACAGGATCACATTTTCCAGCCTTTGGTAATTTGATCATAATTTTACGTAAGAATGTCCAAATGAAAAATGGTTTAAAGCATTGGAAACTAGACTCGAATACCTTTCATTTGATAGGTAATTGATGACATAAAACCTTATATATATTTATATATGATCGTTCAAACTAGGGACTAGTACAAGCTCATTTGGAATTTTAGCCTATTGTCATCTTTTCCAATTTTTCTTAGACTTAGGCCTTTCCTTGGACCCCAAATTACTTACCATAAGACTTAATGTGTGTGTGTAAATGCGGTTCTGTGGTAATATCTATGTAACAAATGATGGAAAGGAATCATAAGTGATGCAATTGAAGCAACTGTGGTAATATCATATGTGGCTTGTCGTGGGCAATTACCGTTGTGACTTAAATTGTACATTAGGTTGTTGAAAAAGATGGAAATGGCATTGATGGTTATGGAAATCCTTTATGAATTGTGCTGCTATTCCTTGAGAATTGTTGTCGTTGTCCTTGAGATTTGTTGTTGTTCTTCTTGAGAATTGTTGTTGTTGTCCTTGTAAATAGTTGTTGTTGTTGTGTTGCTTGTGAATTGTGATTGTTCGGTGGGATCGGGTTGCGCGCCGCAACATTAAGTAATAAGGTGTGGGTTGCAGTGATAAAGGTGGCCAAGGTAATAAGGGTGGCCGAGGTAATAAGGATGGAAAGTGTAACGACCCGACCGATCGTTTTGAGAAATTAAGCTCCGTTCGGTGGCATAAGGTTTGGGACAGCTTCGGAATATGAGTATCGACTTGTGTGCATGGTGAAATTCGGCTTTCGGATGGTTTAGAGTCAAATTTAGAGAAGAAACCTTATTTTGGAAATTATAACGGTGAAAAGTTGACCGGAATTGGACTTTTGGGTAAACAACCCTGGAATAGGCCGTGGATGATCTCAACAGCTTCGTATGGTGATTTTGGACTTAGGTGCGCGTTCGTATTCAGATTTGGAGGTCCGTAGAGTAAATTGAGGCATTTCGGCGAAAGTTAAAGTTGGAAAATGAAGAAGTTTGACCCACAGTTGACTTTTGGGATATCGGGCTCGGAATGCAATTCCGAAGTTAGAACGGCTCCGTTATGTCATTTTGGACTTGTCTACAAAATTTGGCGTCATTCCGAGTTGAATTGATAGGTTTCGGCATGTGATTCGTTATTTGAAGACTTGGAAGTACATAAGCTTGATTTTTTGGTTTGATTCGTCGTTTCGATGTTGTGTTATGTGATTTGGGACTTCGAGCGAGTCCGTGTTAGGTTATATGACTTGTATGTGTGATTGGTTGAGGTCCCGGGGGCCTCGAGTGTGTTTTGGATGCTCAACGGGTAAATTTTAAAGTTAGAAGGAAATTTGCAGCAGGCCTTCTGGTATTGTCACTTCTGCTGCTTGGGAACCGCATAAGTGGCGCTGCAGAAGCGGCTTGGCAGCCGCAGAAGCGGAAAATAGACGTTGGCTTGGGAACCGTAGAAGCGGTGTAAGTTCCGCAGAAGCGAACTCGCTTCTGCGATGGATGGACCGCAGAAGCGGTTGGTCGGCTAATTAAGAGAACCGCATAAGCGGTTGGTTTTCCGCGAAAATGGAAATCACTGGTATGAAATAGAATAATCCGAGGGTTAATCCAAAAGTTAGAAAAACCAATTGGGAGCTCGGGAGAAGGCGATTTTGGGTGGAATTTGAAGAGAAGATCATTAGGTAATGTTTTCTTGACCCTATCTAGTTGTATTCCATTAATATATAGTTAAATCCACCATTAGAATTCGAATTCAAGGTCAAAATTGTGGAAAATTGGATGAAACTTCTTAGACTTAACTATTGGGTTTTGAGGGGGTATTTGACCTCCGATTTGGGAGATTTTTATATGGTTAGACTCGTGAGAGTACAAGGGTTCTGAAAATGTAAAAAATTATTCGATTCCGAGACGTTGGCTGGAGGGGCATTTTGGTCTTTTTACCTAAAGTCGCGTTTTAGCTTTGAATTTAATAATAGAATCAGTTGCTTGAGATGTTAATTACAATGTGTGATTTAATTGAATAGATTTGGGCCATTTGAAGTTGAGAACTCGTGGCAAGAACGTGGTTGCTAGTTGATTTTAGCCAGTTTGAGGTAAGTATCTTGCCTAACCTTGTGTAGGGGACTTCCCCTTAGGAATTGAGTCTTCCTTGCTAATTGTATTCCTTGTACGTGAGGTGACGAGTGCGTGCTCGGATTTATTTGTGGAAAATTACCCCTTTTTGGCTCTTAGATCCTTATAATCACCGAATATGGAGGTGTTCTTGATACGATTAAGTTCCATGTTATTAGTTTCACCTCTACATGACTTACTTGGAATTTATTGCCCTTTTTGGTTATTCTTGTTGCCTAATTGATTTATACTTATTTAACTGTGGACATTTACCCCTCTATAGTCATACTATCTTTCCTAACTGCTTGTTTTTATTTGGAAAGCCTCATTTCTATCTCTCGTGTAAATAAATGGTCTTAATTGGGAAGGAGTTAGATATTCCATGTTTAGTTGATATTTTCTTAATTGTAATTATTTGATTCATGTTAATTTCCTTATTGTTGAACCGAGTATTATGAAATTGTTGTTTCATGTTATTTCTCCCTTGTTGAGTTGTTCTTATTACGCTTAGTATTTCTCTGTTACATCTATTCCTTATAAGTTAGTTATACCGTCTTTTGGTGAACGGAATTCCTTGAGTTGATTCTCTTGCTTTGTTCCTATATATATTGTCATTTGTTGTGTTGTACTTGAGATTGTGATGCATGAGGTCTCTGCCGTGCGGTTGTTGATATTGTGACGCATGAGGTCTCTGCCGTGCGGTTGTTGATATTATGATGCACGAGGTTTCTGCCATGCGGTTGTTGATATTGTGATGCACGAGGTTTCTGTCGTGCGGTTGTTGTTGAAAGGTTGCACGAGGTCTTTGCCGTGCTATTGTTGTTATTGATATTTTGCACATGCGGGGTAATAAGGCGGGATATGTTAATGCTTATATGTGGGTTGCGCATGTGGCGGAATAAGGTAGGACATTGTTATGCACGTGTGGCGAAATAAGGCGGTGCGTATTATATTATTTATTGCACACGTGGCGAAATAAGGTAGGCTATGTCAGGGATTGATTGTATAGAGTTTTGACGACCTGTGGAGGTATTCCTATTTGTTTTATATTGTGATTGTGGATTGTTTACCTGTATGAACGTTACCGCTTGGGAGTTGTGAGGGAACATTGTACGTGCGGTCCGTCCTCCTTTTCATGTTTGCTAGTTGGTAGAATTTTGCTGGAAACATTTGCACAAGCATACACGTAGCTGAATACTCCTAGTAGAGGTGAATTCCTCCTAATTTTTCTAAGGGTGGAGGTACGCCCTCTCTTATCCATTATATTTGTGAGAGTGGCCCTAGTTAGCCAGTTAGTTGTTGGTATGACCATGAGATTGATGGGCACAGGATACCAATTGTTAGATTTCAGATGTTGGGTCTTCGCGAGTTGTGGTTTGTCCGAGACTTGGTGAAATTGTGGAAAGAGTAGGATAAGACCTTCTATGAACATCATTGTATGATATGAATTATTGACTTTTTTTTTCCTTGCTGTGTTGTGACCTTAGGATTTGGGTTGTGATTCTGCCATCGTTTTGTATCATCGTTTATTATATTCTTGTTGTCAATTGTTGTATTTATCCCTTATTGTGAATTGTAGCAATATTTGGTCGTTCATGCATTTTTTACATATTCATATGTCGTTACCATTATTCCCATGATTATACTGTTTATCGACCGATAGGTGCCTTGACTGTTCCTCGTCACTACTCCATCGAGGTTAGTCTTGATACTTACTGGGCACCGCCGTGGTGTGCTCATACTACTCTTCTGCACATTTTTGTTGTGCACATACATGTACTCTCGTTCAGTTATGTCAGCCTTG
The DNA here is from genome assembly GCA_026770625.1 of Nicotiana glauca. Taxonomy (NCBI): domain Eukaryota; kingdom Viridiplantae; phylum Streptophyta; class Magnoliopsida; order Solanales; family Solanaceae; genus Nicotiana; species Nicotiana glauca. The sequence goes on from MU762544.1 coordinate 54,288, forward strand.
GAAGGAGGCGTATCGGTAGAGACTTCAAGGTATATCTGCTATGTCCGCAGACCGAGGAGTCCCTTTCCAGCTTTTCTGTAATAAGTATAGTTCTTACAGTATTTTCTCCTTGTATAGATATTCTTAAGTCAGAGCCTCTTATGTATCCTTTAGCTTGTAATTTGTGAGTTTCCGGCTTTTGGGGAGTTTGTTACCTTTGAGAATTGTTGTGATATGTGCCGAGCGGCACCTTAAACCCTGTTTATTTTACCAGTTCAGTTTTATTTATTTTCTTCCGCAAATTTTGGTTTATCTTCCGCATTGTTAGGCTTACCTAGTCATAGGGACTAGGTGCCATCACGACATGTTCATGGAGGGTGAACTGGGGTCGTGACAGAAAGTGATCAAAATCACTATTGAAATGAAAATATGAGAAAGTTGTGAAATCATTGATGTGAAAATGTTGAAAGGGGAAATGGAAAGATTGTAAACTTGTTGTGCTTGATTATTTCCGTTCATATGTATTTGATTGTTGATTCCATTACTACCTGTTACTTGTGTATGGTTTGAGTTTACTTAGGGCAAGGTTTGTTCATACATACCAGTACAATTCAAATGTACTGACGTCCCTTTTGTCGGGGCGCTATATTCGGATTATGATTGTAGGTGGATCCACAGCAGGTACTCCAGTCCACCGGTTGTAGCTCCCCTTCACTTTCCGTCAGCTGTATTGATGAGCCCTTTTCCTCTTGTGGCCCTGCATGGCTCAAGTCGCACTCTTTTTATTACGGAATCATGTTTTGGTATTTGTGTAAGGTATAGCTGGAGCCCTGTTACCGACAAGTATTGTATTATCCTTTGTATCCTTAGAGGCTCCGTAGACAATAAATGTGGGGTACGAACTTATGTAAAAAAAATGTATTTTGTGTGTTGAGCGATGTAAGTTGTAAACCTATGATATGTATGTTTTTGTAAAAAGGTGTTTTAACTATAAAAATGGCTATTTCTTTTGGTTAATGAGCATTGAAAATACGGGGAAGCACGTTGGATAGGACAGGCACCCAGGTCCGCTTGACTAGGGCTACCCGATGGGGCGCCGGTCATGTCTCTCGGTTTGGGGCATGACAAACTTGGTATCAGATCCTCAGGTTTTAATGTGTCCTAGGATGTCTCGGAGCCATGTCTAATAGAGTCCTTCTTATCGGTGTGTTGTCGACCACATCTATAAGTTGGAGGCTATTCGGACATTTAGGAATTTCACCCTTCTTTGATACTCTAATCGTGAGATAGAGCTCAAGTTAGGGAGTTGATTTCCTCTCTAAGTCTTATTCTCAATATTGGTAACCTTGATACCATAATCCTCGAATTTGAAGCATGTAAGGAGGGATTGATCCCACCATTGAGTCCCAGTGGATTGCCCAAGAACTTATTAGAAAAATGTATTGAGCTGTGGATGGATTGGTAAAACATATCGCTAAGAGGGGAGTGTCCTCGTCCCTATTGATGTCTCTGCACCATTAGATCATGTAGTATATCAGTGTGTTATCTATGTACGTTGGGGATGTGGAATCGAGGACTATCGATTAAGCTATTGCCCTACCAACCTAAAGTCATTAAGTGAGTCAAATCAGAATTTCTACTCATTGTATATGTAGATCCATATTGAAGAGTTCTCATAAACATGGTCTAAATAAGGTATTGAATAACAAAAAATTACATGTATCGACTCTTTGAACGAGACACACTATTCGTGAATCTACTCAATTATGAATTCTCTTATTTACATTCTTGTGGAACTAAGTTTTATAATTATGCCCTTGAATTGAGTTATAACTCTAGAGTTGATACTTCCTACTTGCTTTTCCTAAATTCTCACCAAGGGACTATATCCAATGAATTTCGTACAGAATCTTTTTATTTAAATGGGCAAAATTGTGCCTATACATGCACCGTCATAAAATTTACCTATGTGGTGGCAAGTTCCATGCAAAGCATCCCAGCATTGCGATCCTTCTCGAGTCACTCTTTTACTCAGTTGTGTATATGGCTTATATGGTTTGAACAGTCAATCTACTCTCTTGTGAATATCATCATGAAAGCTTCTCACTGCCTAGTAATATAAGAGTATACCTTAACACCTATCACAAGAGTGCATGTAAATCGAAATGGTCACCATGTGCATAAAGTCTGTCAGAAAATTGGGATCCTCACATCCCTGTCATAGGAAAATATTGTGTTTCCATAACTTTCGTGTCCACTTGGGACATCCCGCTGTAGGTAGCTCACTTTATTCTAGTATTATGGTTGCTCGTGGCATGGTCGTATATTGCAGTTGGGAGTTAATATAGCATAAGCATGTCCAGCTCATATCAGATGCTTATTTCCTCTTTACACCTCCATAACATGTGTTCATTGTGTTCTTCAGTTAGTGAATCCATTATGCCAGTTTCCCCACACTTGTTCGATAACCATGAGAGAACATATCCTTCCATGAGTCATGGTGACATTTCCGTTCTCGTAAGGACCCCTTCTAGGCTCTCTGTCAAGACCAAGCATACCTTCGGGGGTTATTATAGCACGACGCCTGTTTCTTATATTCTTCTGTATTTCATTAGCATCTAAGTAGTTCTCAAGTTAAAATCCATGGAGAACTCATTATGAACATTTGCAAACCCTCCATTATTATTCTATACTATCTCATTGGGTTCCCATACCACTTCAAGTTCATCAAGGGTCAATAGCATGCCGCAATTACTGAAATTGAATGATCTTTTTCCGATAATAGATTATCTACACTTGTGCTAGTCCAACGATCTGCTTATCAGTCTAACTCTTGCCTTTAAGTTTTGGGTTGACCAAGGAGAAATACACCTAGTAACACATTCATATGTCAAAGACTTTCTCTCAGTCAAGTCTTATAGCATCTCCCAATGTGGTTTGCAATAGCCGGTTGTGTAGAAGTGTGTTGTAGTGCTTCATTATGAAGTAGAGTTGCTAAACATAATTGGATTATTTTGAATTCTAGAGCTATACATCACGTGACTTCATGTAGAGATCTTCTTTAAAAAATGTAGCTTCTCGTAATCGCTTTATATTACAACCCTTCCTAACAGATATAATGTAAAGGTTACTTCCATAAGGCTCTTTCACTTTCTTTTCATTTGTCTTGCATGGTGTGTTTTTTACCCATAATCTTCAATGCGATATTATCTCAATGTCTTGACTAGTCACCCAACAATACGATCCAATTAAATTCACCTCATTTTTATACTCTACAAGTACCCTATTCTAAAAGGACACTGAAAGTGGGTAAATCCCCCTTTACTATGGACTTCTAATATCTTCAACTTAGTTTAATATTGTTGGTTCCAAATGGTGCTCATTAGTTTTGCTACACTACTATATATTTCATCTGATAACTCTCATTGTAAAATTCATTTACATTTAACGGCATCAAAGAGGAAGTCTTGTAGCATTAAGGAAGGGGATATATTCCTTTTGTTAAAACAAATAAATATTGCTGGTATTCTTTGTAGATGTTCTTCTAACAACCATTTACCTGCTCTGCTTATCCATGTGACTAGATAACCCAGGTTACTTCTCCTCGATAAATGCATTAAGACGTCTCATTCTTTCGAACTTATCCATGTGAGCACTTTGAGGTCTTGTTTTATACCAACTCGTAATGGTTTTAAGTACTTTCTCGTCATTGTTAATAATTTTCTAGGATAACCTTCTCGTCATTGAATGGGTTATGTGGCCTCCTTCTCACTCGACTTCTAGAATAATTGACTAATACCATTTTCATGTGGGGGGGAGTTTTGCTACCCTTGGTATTCCATCTCTTTGGGTGGGTAGGAGTGTCATTTGTCTTTCTCCCCAGAGCATCATATTAACCATTAGAATGCCTCCAACCAATATATGATTCCATCCTAACATTTAGATGTCCGAGCTATGTGGTTTTACCCGTGAAAGGGGTGTGATTAGATACCTTCAGAATTTTTGCACATATCATGAGCATATTGATTTGAAAGACAAGTGTCTGTATCTTTAGTTCTCTCATATATGATCAACTATCAGGAATGGTTAAGCTGTCTGAAATGTGATAATCTCATAATTGTTCAACTTCTTGTCATCTTCATGGGATTACGGCATAGATTCTGTGTGTCAGCTTGCGTCAAGAGTGTAGTTCCAATTCATGTATTTTGAATCCCATATCGCATTCAAGGTACCAGAGCATGAATTGATTTTCCCTTCACTCTAGGAAACGACGGGGTCATGTAATTGAATATTCCTCCTTAATGATTCTTATTGCCAATGTACTACTTAACCCCCTCATTTGTGTAATAATTGACGTCGTCACAGTAATTAACCATGTCAGCATTGTTAGTTGTAACCTTCGTGTCCCTTAGCATATAACCTCAGAAAGTACTCTACTCAGCGCATTAATGGATTCCTGAATAACTCCAGCCTGATCTTGTACTCTGTTGATCCTCATTGTATTTAATCCATTGGGTATTATAAGTTCAGACAAGTAAAAGATGAAGCTTCATAGTGCGGTCACATATATGTTTGATAGATAATTTTATGGTAAGTTTATGATAGCACATCTTAGAGTAATTGTTGGAGGTTATCAAGGGTTTAGTGTGAATGTTCGCCTAGAGATTTAGAGTTTGGAGGGTGAGCAGGCTATTCTCAGTATTTTTTTCCACTGAAGATGTTGAGTGAGTTGATAATAAAGGTTGCATAAGTGTATTCCACATTAGGCCGCAGTATGAGTATGAAGTGTCCCCATAGTTGTTCGCCATATATTTTGTGGATTCACATGTCTATGTCTAAGAAAGTAGGTGGAAATCAATTGTGTATCATTCCGATGGAAATTATTGAAGGTGAAGTTAGTGGATATTTAGCTTATGCGAGATATCTACTTGTTATCCTTGTTAAGTAAGTTTAGGGTTCGAAATTGCTCCCATGAATGTGTTCAAGCGAAGTCTGTAGATATAAGAGGCCATTGAAGGCCGAGAGTATTGTGGAAATAAAATATTTTCTCTTGATTGCATAGCAGTTGGTTTTGATTTGAAAGGTACCTTCAAGGTGATATGATTTTAAAATGTGCAGTCCATGCCCAGGTATCATCGTGATAAAGTAGTGTTTGTAATGCTGAGGTTCTTGTCATTTATAAATATTGTGGTGCTTTATCGAGTTAAGGAAGCCACATGGGAAGTGGAAGATGAAGTGAAAGAGAAATATCCCCATTTGTTTGAACAAGTCTAGTAGTGATCGTGCGAACTCTTATCTCTAAGCAAACTAATGTTGTGTCCCATTTGGAGCATAGACACCCCATATCTCCCCTAAATGCTTCACTATTGTAACTCCTCAAGTTTTGCAAGAATTGTATGTGTTGTGATTACTTGGGTCATGTGCAAATCCTTTTTGGCAAACGAAAGTTCTGTAAGAACTCTTGTGATAAATAAATGACTAATGGTAGTATAGATTCGTAATGATTAATTAAAATGTGTATAGTGTATTGGTTGAACTGTATGGGAATCATCGAAGTGACCAAACTATGTGCAAAAATATGTCAAGTGATTGAATATGTGCAAGTGTTGAGGAAATGAATTTTATACCAGTTGTAGGGATAATAAGAGTTGTGTAATGGTGCTTGGAAATATGTTTCGGGGGCTCTCTGACAGGCGGATATGTCCAAATTATAAAGGAAACTCTACCTAAATTTTCTAAAAATAGGGGAGTTAGTGAAAATTTGAGATCTTGCATATCATGTTTTTCTTTTTTCAAAACCAACTGATTTTCAAAATCCTCATTTGAGGAAGAATGATCCTAAGGGGGGGAGAATGTAAGGCCCCGGAAAATTTCGATAAGTAACCTAGGATTTCGTGGTGCCACCTAGGCTTATCATAATATTTTATGTGCTATTAATGTGGTGTACATCAATTGGATTTGATAAATATGTGTATAATTCTTATGGTAAGTAATTTGGGGTCCAAGGAAAGGCCTAAGTCTAGGAAAAATTGGAAAAGTTCATAATAGGCTAAAATTCCAAATGAGCTTGCACTGGTCCCTATTTGAACGCGCATATCTAAATATGTATAAGGTTTTATGTGATTAATTACCTATGAAATAAAAGGTCTTTGAGTCTAGTTTCCAACGCTTCAAACCATTCGTCATTTGGACATTTCTACGTAACGTTATGATCAAATTACCAAAGGCTGGAAAATATGATCCTGTGTCAAATCTGCGACCGCAAAACCAGTCGCATTTCTGACTTTGCGGTTGCATTTCTTTCGCAGACTAGGCCAGTGTAGCCCAGTTTTGGGTGCTGATTTTGCGGTGCATTATGCGGCCAGCATTCTCGTTTTGCGGTCTGTTCTGCTATAGCAGAACCGATATCGAAGGGTTAATTTTTTAATTTTTAAAATCCGACCCCATTTCAATGTATTGGCTTTGGGGTTCATTTTGGGGTCATTTCTTACTGATTTTAGAGAGAGATGAGAGAATATAGAGAGATAAATGAGAGGTCTAACTTCATAATCATCCAAATCTTGCATTAACTATCAATAATCAAACAACCCAATCACAAGTTCTTCATCTAAGAGGTAAGATTCTATAGCCTAGGTTTTTTTGAGTTTGGGGTATAAAATGGGGTATTGAGGTATGATTCTTGGGTGTAATATTATTATGTATACATGCATGTACAAATGAGTTTTGTGGGTAGATTGTTTAACATATAAGTAAAATTTGGTTGGGGAAATAAGGAAAACCTTGAAAAAGAGATTTGAATTTAAGATGCTCAACTAGTATTTGATAAAATGCTCAAATGAGCTGAAACCATGAATACCTTTCTAATTTGTGTTCAATTTTGTTATGTCTCAAAGTAGATTGGAATTGCTAGAATTTCTGGAACGTTGTAGTAACTTAAGGAAAGCTTAAACGAGGTATGTATGGCTAACTTTGATCTTTGTAAAATCACCTTGTTTGGTGTACGAATATTTGGTATGTGATATCTACGTGGATTATTTGTGAAACTAAATTCTTGTGATTGGTATCTGTTTACTTATGTGGAATATTTGTGAATTCATGTGATTAATATGCCTCGAACGTTGTTGATTAAGTATTCTGATATGATAGTGCAAGTAAATGGCAACAAACCAAATGTGTGTGTGTAAATGTGGTTGTGTGGTAAGAGCTGTGTAACAAATGATGGAAAGGAATCGCAATTGATGCAATTGAAGCAATTGTGGTAATATAATATGTGGCTTGCGTGGGCAATTATCGTTGTGACTTAAATTGTACATTGGGCTATTGTATAAGATGGAAATGGCATTGATGGATATGGAAATCCTTTATGAATTATGCTGCTATTCCTTGAGAATTGTTGTTGTTGTCCTTGAGATTTGTTGTTGTTGTTCTTGAGAATTGTTGTTGTTGTCCTTGTGAATTGTTGTTGTTGTTGTGTTGCTTGTGAATTGTGATTGTTCGGTGGGATCGGGTTGCGCGCCACAACACGAAGTAATAAGGTGTGGGTTATGGTGATAAGGGTGGCCGAGGTGACAAGGGTGGAAAGTGATCGAAATCACTATAGAAATGAAAATATGAGAAAGTTCTTAAATCATTGATGTGAAAATGTTGAAAGGGGAAATGGAGAGATTGTAAACTTGTTTGGCTTGATTGTTTCCGTTCATGTGTATTGGATTGCTGATTCCATTACTACTTGTTACTTGTGTATGGTTTGAGTTTACTTAGGGCAAGGTTTGTTCATATATACCAGTACAATTCAAATGTACTGATGTCCCTTTTGCCGTTGGCGCTACAATCGTGTTATCATTGTAGGTGGATCCATAGCAGGTACTCCAGTCCACCGACCGTAGCTCCCCTTCACTTTCCGTCAGCTGTATTGGTGAGCCCTTTTTCCTCTCGGGGCCCTGCATGGCTCATGCCGCACTCTTTTTATTCCGAAGTCATGTTTTGGTATTTGCGTAAGGTATAGCCGGAGCCTTGTTACCGTTAAGTATTGTATTATCCTTTGTGTCCTTAGAGGCTCCGTAGACAGTAAATTTGGGTTACGAACTTATGTAAAAAAATGTATTTTGTATGCTGGGCAATGTAAGAGACCTTTGGGCTATTGAATAAGATGGAAATGGCATTGATGGTTATGGAAATCCTTTGTGAATTGTGCTCCTATTCCTTGAGAATTGTTGTTGTCCTTGTGAATTATTGTTGTTGTTGTTGTGTTGCTTGTGAATTATGACTGCTCGGTGGGATCGGATTGCGCGCCATAACACGAAGTAATAAGGTTCGGGTTGTGGTGATAAGGGTGGCCGAGTAATAAGGGTAGTCGAGGTAATAAGGGTGGAAAGTGATCGAAATCACTAATGAAATAAAAATATGAGAAAGTTGTGAAATCATTGATGTGAAAATGTTGAAAGGGGAAATGGATAGATTGTAAACTTGTTTTGCTTGATTGTTTCCTTTCATGCGTATTTGATTGTTGATTCCATTACTACTTGTTACTTGTGTATGGTTTGAGTTTACTTAGGACAAGGTTTGTTCATACATACCAGTAAAATTCAAATGTATTGACGTCCCTTTTGTCGGGGGCGCTATATTCGTGTTATGATTGTAGGTGGTTCTATAGCAGGTACCCCAGTCCACCGACAGTAGCACTCCTTCACTTCCCGTCATCTGTATTGGTGAGCCCCTTCCTCTCGGGGCCCTGCGTGGCTCATGCCGCTTTTATTCCGGAATCATGTTTTGGTATTTGTATAAGGTATAGCCGGAGCCTTGTTACCGGCAACTATTGTATTATCCTTTGTATCCTTAGAGGCTCCATTGTCACGACCCGGATTTCCCACCATCGGGATCGTGATGGAGCCTACTCGTGGTAGCTAGGAAAGCCTATTCAATTACCTTTCCATTACTAAACAATTATTTTAACAGTTTATAGCATCAACATAGTACATGAAATTTAATAAGAACAATAGCGGAAGTCTAATTTTTAAATACGAATCAAAACCCGGAACAGTCAATCATAGTATCTACCCAATATTTGGTGTTACAGTACTCACGAACTACTAAGAATATACTAAATACAATGGTCTGAAAGAATATATAAGTTGTCTGTCTCGAAAATAGTGAGGCAATAGTCTAAAAGAGAACATAAAGAAGAGACGCCAGGCCTGCGGACGCCTGCAAGACTACCTCGGTCTCGTGAAAATGAAAGCATGCTCCCGTACTAATGCTTATGCTGCCCCTCAAAGCCTGGACCTGTGCAAAAATGCACAGAAGTGTAGCATCAGCACAACCGACCCTATGTGCTGGTAAGTGTCTAGCCTAACCCCGGCGAAGTAGTGACGAGGCTAGACTGGACATCACATAAACCTGTGCAGTTATAAATATACAGCAGAAATCGAATACAAGGCAATTAACAACATGTGAGGGGGAAACATGCTATGGGGAGATACAATATTAACAGTAATCCCGAGTAACAAACTAAAGCAGCTAGATTCACAATGAACAAGGAATCAATACTCAATACAAACATATGGTATCAATAACTGTTGCAGCGTGCAACCCGCTCCACAAATACCATTGTTACAGCGTGCAACCCGCTCCACAAATACCATTGTTGCGGCGTGCAACCCGCTCCACAAATACCACTGTTGCGGCGTGCAACCTGATCCACATATATCATTGTTTCGGCGTGCAACCCGATCCTCGATATCATTGTTGCAGCGTGCAACCCGATCCTCAATATCATTGTTGCGGCGTGCAACCCGATCCTCGATATCATTGTTGCGGCGTGCAACCCGATCCTCAATATCATTATTGCGGCGTGCAACCCGATCCTCAATATCATTGTTGCGGCGTGCAACCCGATCCTCAATATCATTATTGCGGCGTGCAACCCGATCCTCAATATCATTGTTGTGGTGTGAAACTCGATCCTCAATATCATTGTTGTGGCGCGCAACCCGATCCTCAATATCATTTAACAGTCTGACTCCCCAAACAACAGTCACAATTACGGGGCATAAAAATAAGCAAATATTTGATGAAATCCCGGCAAGGTAAAGAAGCCAACAAGTTCAACCAAACGTTCCGGCAAGGGAATAATCAACAAAGCCTTCTCTCTCTTACTTTTCTTATCTTATAATTCACTCCACTATTTTGAGCCTACACTCCAAAGAATCAAGTCGTTTTATACACTCTCAATATTCTTATCACAATTCGAGCCAATGCTCCCAGGAATCAAATAATAATTTTACCGTTCACATGTTATTCACAACATATAGAAATCCTCCAATAAACACGAAGTTCACAACCAAGTCATGATAATCACATTATAAGGACTCACGGTCATGCTAGACACCAATGTATAGATACTCATCACAATGCCTATACATCGTACTTGATCACATAGCAATTAGCAACAAGACTCAACTCCTATTCCCTCAAGCTAGGGTTAAACCGAACACTTACCTTAAAGCCTTGAAATCCACTTAATCCTCAACTATCGCTTTACCTCGCGGTTCCACCTCCAATTCGCTCGAATTTAACACAAATTGTTCAATTACTTTAATAAACACTATATGAATCAATTTGAATGCATAAAAATGATTTTTCCAAATTTTTTCCAAAAATGCCCCCGGGCCCACGTGATCGAAACCCGAGGTTCGGACCAAAACACGGTTACTCATTCCCCCACGAACTCAAATATATAATTTATTTTGATATCAAACCTCAAATCGAGGTCCAACTCCCCAATTTATAAAAAACCTAGGTTCTACCCAAAAACCCCAATTTCACCCATGAAAATCCTTGATTTCAAGTGGAAAACATGTTTAATGATGTTAAAGATTGAAAGAATTGAGTAAAAATCAACTTACAAGTGATTTGGGATGAAGTTTGCTCTTGAAAAATCGCCTATGATGTTTGGATTTTGAAAGAATGGTGAAAAGTGGTGAAATTTCGACTAAGTATAAAATTTGCTGGGCTGCGGATATGGGAAATGCGAACATAGTTTCACATTTGCGAACAAAATAGGGTTGGCAATTGCGAGATTTCAGTTCGCATTTGCGAACACTGGACCTAAGTGCAGACTTCGCATTTGCGATCTTGGCACTCTCGCATTTGCTGGCACTGTGATAGCATTTGCGACCAGTGCCTGGAAATCCATTTCTTGCATTTGCGAGCAATTTATTCGCATTTGCGATCCCAAGCCAAATCCCCAGACTTCGCATTTGTGATGGGGAGTTCGCATTTGCGAGTCTCGCATTTGCGAGAAATCCTTAGCAAATGCGAAGATATCAGACCTGACCTGCAACTATTTTTCCAAAGTTCAAAATGCAACTCGACACCTATCCAAAACTCACTCGAGCCCACAGGGCTCCAAACCAAACATGTACACAAGCTCAAAAACATCCTACGAACTTACTCGCGCGATCAAATCGCCAAAATAACATCAAATACATAGAATCAAGCCCCAAAACTCATGATTTTCTTCTAAACTTCATAAACTTTCAAATTTGGAACTTATAGTCCGAAACACGTCAAACGATGCCCGATTTCGACCAAACCTCACAGAAAGTGCTCAACACATATTTAAGACTTGTACCGAGAGTCGGAACCAAAATACGAGCCCGATACCATAGTCTTTTAATAAATTTTCATTTCCATTTTCCTTAATAATTTCAGAAAAATTCTTTCCTCGGGCTCTAGACCTCGGAATTCGACTCCGGGCACATGCCCGAGTCCCATATTTTTCTACGGACCTTCCGGGACCTTCCAATCTCGGGTTCGGGTCCATTTACCCAAAATGTTGACCAAAGTCAACTTTAATCATATTAATATTAAAATTCTTCAAATTTTTCACAGAATTCACATATTTCAACATAAAAGATTTCCGGCTACGCGCCCAGACTGCGCATGCAAATCGAGACAAATAAAAATAAGGTTTTCAAGGCCTCGGAAGCACGGAACGAATGAGAAAACAGGTGATGACCCTTTGGTCGTCACATCCGTAGACAGTAAATGTGGGATACGAACTTATGTAAATATGTATTTTGTATGTTGGGCGGTGTAAGTTGTAAACTTCATTAAGTAACCATGTATGTTATGTATGTTTTGTAAAAAGGTATTTTATTTATAAATGGCTAATTCCTTGATTAATTAGCAATGAAAATATGGGGTAACATGTGGGATAGGAAAGGCACCCAGGTCCGCTTGACTGAGGCTACCCGGTCGGGTGCCAGTCATGTCCCTCGGTTTGGGGCGTGACAAACTATGTAAGGCCCCAGAAATTTCGCTAAGTAACCTAAGATTTTGTGGTGCCACCTAGGCTTATTATAACATTTTATGTGTTATAAATATGGTGTACATCAATTGGATTTGGTAAATATGTGTATAAGTCTTATGGTAAGTAATTTGGGGTCCAAGGAAAGGTCTAAGTCTAAGAAAAATTGGAAAAGTTCATAATAGGCTAAAATTCCAAATGAGCTTCCACTAGTCCCTACTTTGAATGATCATTGATAAATATGTATAAGGATTTATATGATGAATTACCTATCAAATGAAAGGTCTTTGAGTCTAGTTTCCAACGCTTCAAACCATTTGTCATTTGGACATTCCTACGTAATGTTATGATCAAATTACCAAAGGCTAGAAAATGGGATCCTGTGTCAAATCTGCGACCGCAAAACCAGTCGTATTTCTGACTTTGCGGTCGCATTTCTGTCGCAGACTAGGCCAGTGTAGCCCAGTTTTGGGCACAGATTTTGCGGTACATTATGCGGCCAGCATTCTTGTTTTGCGGTCCGTTCTGCTATAGCAGACTCGACATCGGAGGGTTAATTTTCTAATTTCTATAACCCGACCCCATTTAAATATATAGGCTTTGGGGTTCATTTTAGGTTCATTTCTTACTGATTTTGGAGAGAGATGAGAGCATATAGAGAGAAAAAGGAGAGGTCTAGCTTCATAATCATCCAAACCTTGCATCAACCTTCAAGAATAAAAGAACCCAATCACAAGTTCTTCATCTAAGAGGTAAGATTCTATACCCTAGGTTTTATTTTGAGTTTGTGGTATAAAATGGGGTATTGAGGTATGATTCTTGGGTGTAATACTATTATGTATACATGCATGTACAAATTAGGTTTGTGGGTAGGTTGTTTAACATATAAGTAAAGATTTGGTTGGGGAATGAAGGAAAACCTTGAAAAAGAGATTTGAAATTAAGATGCTCAACTAGTATTTGATAAAATGCTTAAATGAGCTGAAACCATGAATACCTTTCTAATTTATGTTAAATTTTGTTATGTTTCAAAGTAGATTGGAATTGCTAGAATTTCCGCAGCATTGTAATAACTTAAGAAAAGCTTAAACGAGGTATGTATGGCTAACTTTGATCTTTGTAAAATCACCTTGTTTGGTGTACGAATATTTGGTATGTGATATCTACGTGGATTATTTGTGAAACTAAATTCTTGTGATTTGTATGTGTTTACTTATGTGGAATATTTGTGAATTCTTGTGATTAATGTGCCTCGAACATTGTTAGTTGAGTCTTCCGATATGATAGTACAAGTAAATGGCAACAAATCAAATGTGTATGTGTAAATGTTGTTGTGTGGTAAGGGCTGTGTAACAAACGATGGAAAGGAATTGTAATTGATGCAATTGAAGCAACTGTGGTAATATCATATGTGTCTTGTCGTGGGCAATTATCGTTGTGACTTAAATTGTACATTGGGTTGTTCAATAACATGGAAATGGCATTGATGGTTACAAAAATCCTTTGTGAATTGTGCTGCTACTCCTTGAGAATTGTTGTCGTTGTCCTTGAGATTTGTTGTTGTTGTTCTTGAGAATTGTTGTTGTTGTTGTTGTGTTGCTTGTGAATTATGATTTTTCGGTGGGATCAGGTTGCCCGCCGCAACACGAAGTAATAAGGTGTGGGTTGTGGTGATAAGGATGGTCAAGGTAATAAGGATGGCCGAGGTAATAAGGGTGGAAAGTGATTGAAATCACTATTGAAATGAAAATGTGAGAAAGTTGTGAAATCATTGATGTAAAAATATTGAAAGGGGAAATGGAGAGATTGTAAACCTATTTGGCTTGATTGTTTCCTTTTATGTGTATTTGATTGTTGATTCCATTACTACTTGTTAGTTGTGTATGGTTTGAGTTTACTTAGGGCAAGATTTGTTCATACATACCAGTACAATTCAAATGTACTGACGTCCCTTTTGATGGGGGCGCTACATTCGTGTTATGATTGTAGGTGGGCCCATAGCAGGTACTCCAGTCCACCGATCGCTCCCCTTCACGTTTCATCAGCTGTATTGGTGAGCCCTTTTCCTCTCAGGGCCCTGCATGGCTCATGCCGCACTTTTTTTATTCCGGAATCATGTTTTGGTATTTGTGTAAGGTATAGCCAGAGTCTTGTTACCAGCAAGTATTGTATTATCCTTTGTATCCTTACAGGCTCCGTAGATAGTAAATGTGGGTTACGAACTTATGAAAAACAAAAATGTATTTTGTATGTTGGGCGATGTAAGTTGTAAACCTCATTCATTAACCTGTATGATATGTATGTTTTGTAAAAAGGTGTTTTAATTATAAAAATGGCTATTTCCTTTGGTTAATGAGCAATGAAAATACGGAGAAGTACGTTGGATAGGAAAGGCACCCAGGTCCGCTTGACTGGGTCTACCCGGTCAGGCGCCAGTCATGTCCCTCGATTTGGGGCATGACAAACTTGGTATCAGAGCCTAAGGTTTTAAAGTGTCCTAGGATGTCTCGGAGCCGTGTCTAGTAGAGTCCTTCTTATCGGTGTGTTGTCGACCACATCTATAAGTTAGAGGCTATTCGGACATTTAGGAATTTCACCCTTCTTTGATACTCCAATCGTGCGATAGAGCTCAAGTTATGGAGTTGATTTCCTCCCTAAGTCTTATTCTCAATATTGGTAACCTTGATACCCTAATCCGCGAATTTGAAGCATGTAAGGAGGGATTGATCCAACCATTGAGTCTGAGTGGATTGCCCAAGGACTTGTTATGAGAATGTATTGAGTTGTGGATGGATTGGTACAACATATTGCTAAGAGGGGAGTGTCCTCGTCCCTATTGATGTCTCTGCACAATTATATCATGTAGTGTATCAGTATGTTATCTATGTACGTTGGGGATATGGAGTCGAGGAATATTGATTAAGTTATTGCCCTACCAATCTAAAGTCATTAAGTGAGTCAAATCAAAATTTCTACTCATTGTATATGTACATCCATATTGAACAGTTCTCATAAACATGGTCTTAATAAGGTATCGAATAACAAAACATTGCGTGTATCGACTCTTTGAATGAGACGCACTATTCTTGAATCTAATCTATTATGAATTCTCTTATTTACATTCTTGTGGATTTAAGTTTTATGTTTATGCCCTTGAATTGAGTTATAACTCTAGGGTTGATACTTCCCACTTGCTTTTCCTAAATTCTCACCAAGGGTCTATATCCGATGAATTTCGTATAGAATCTTTTTATTTAAATGGACAAAATCTACACGCTCGTGCCTGTACATGAACCGTCGTAAAACTTACCTATGTGGCAGCAAGTTCCATGGAAAGTATCCCAACATTGCGATCTTC
The DNA here is from genome assembly GCA_026770625.1 of Nicotiana glauca. Classification (NCBI taxonomy): domain Eukaryota; kingdom Viridiplantae; phylum Streptophyta; class Magnoliopsida; order Solanales; family Solanaceae; genus Nicotiana; species Nicotiana glauca. Next base: position 69,935 of record MU762544.1, read on the forward strand.
TCGAGTCGCTCTTTTACTCAGTTGTGTATGTGGCTTATATGGTTTGAACAGTCAATCTACTCCCTTGCGAATATCATCATGAAAACTTCTCACTGCCTAGTAACATAAGAGTATACCTTAACATCTATCACTGGAGTGCATGTAAATCGAAATGGTCACCGTGTGCATAAAGTTTCTCTAAAAATTGGGATCCTCACATCCCCGTCATAGGAAAATATTGTGTTGCCATAACTTTTGTGTCCACTTGGGACATCCCGCTATAGGTAGCTCACTTTGTTCTAGTATTGTGGTTGCTCGTGGCATGGTCGTATATTGCAGTTGGGAGTTAATATAGCAGAAGCATGTCCAGCTCATATCAGATGCTTATTTTCTCTTTACACCTCCATAACATGTGTTCATTATGTTCTTCAGTTAGTGAATCCATTATGCCAGTTTCCCCACACTTGTTCGATAACCATGAGAGAATATATCCTTCCATGAGTCATGGTAACACTTCCTTTCTCGTAAGGACCCCTACTAGGCTCTCTGTCAAGACCATGCACACTTTTGGGTATTATTATAGCACGACGCCTGTTTCTCATATTCTTCTTTATTTCTTTAGCATATGGGTAGTTCTCAAGTTAAAATCCATGTAGAACTCATTATGAACATTTGCAAACGCTCCATGATTATCCTATACTATCTCATTGGGTTCTCATATCACTTCAAGTTCATCAAGGGTCTACAGCATACCGCAATTACTGAAATTGAATGATCTTTTTCCGATAATGCATTATCTACACTTATGCTAGTCCAACGATCTACTTATCATTCTAACTCTCGCCTTTTGGTTTTGGATTGACCAAGGAGAAATACACCTAGTAACACATTCATATGTTAAAGCCTTTCTCTCAGTCAAGTCTTATATCATCTCCCAATGTGGTTCGCAATAGTCGGTTGTGTAGAAGTGTGTTGTAGTGCTTCATTATGAAGTAGAGTTGTTAAACATAATTGGATTATTTTGAATTCTGGAGTTGTACATCACGTGACTTCATATAGAGATCTTCTTTCAAAAATGTAGCTTCTCGTAATCGCTTTATATTACCACCCTTCCTAATGGATACAATGTAAAGGTTACATCCATAAGGCTCTTTCACTTTCTTTTCATTTGTCTTGCATGGTGTGTTGTTTACCCGTAATCTTCAATGCAATATTATCTCAATGTCTTGACTAGTCACCCAACAATACGATCCAATTAAATTCACCTCATTTTTATACTCTACAAGTACCCTTTTCTAAAAGGACACTGAAAGTGGGTAAATCCCCCTTTACTATGGACTTCTAATATCTTCAACTTAGTTTAAGATTGTTGGTTCCGAATGGTGCTCATTAGTTTTGCTACACTGCTATCTATTTCATCTGATAACTCTCATTGTAAAATTCATTTGCGTTTCATGGCATCAAAGAGGAAGTCTTGTAGTATTAAGGAAGGGGACATATTCCTTTTGTTAAAACAAATAAATATTGCTAGTATTCTTTGTAGATGTTCTTCTAACAACCATTTACCTGCTCTGCTTATCCGTGTGACTAGATAACCCAGGTTACTTCTCCTCGATAAATGCATTAAGACGTCTCATTCTTTCGAACTTATCCATCTGAGCACTTTGAGGTCTTATTTTATACCAACTCGTAATGGTTTTAAGTACTTTCTCGTCATTGTTAATAATTTTCTAGGACCAGGAGGGCATATCTATTCGGTTTCAAAAAGTAATGATTTTTCCTTAAGGCCCAAGATTTAATTGCCGTGATTTTAATCCAAAGTGTATGTCCTTTTCAAAGGTCTTCAATGGGTCGAATTGAATGGGTTATGTGGCCTCCTTCTCACTCGACTTCTAGAATAATTGACTATATCATTTTCATGTGAAGGGAGTTTTGCTACCCTTGGTATTCCATCTCTTTTGGGTGGATAGGAGTGTCATTTGTCTTTCTCCCCGGAGCATCATGTTAACCATTAGAACGCCTCTAACCAATACATGGTTTCATCCTAACATTAAGATGTTTGAGCTATGTGGTTTTACTCGTGAAAGGGGTGAGATTAGACGCCTTCAAAATTTTTGCAGATATCATGAGCATATTGATTTGAAAGACAAGTGTCCATATCTTAAGTTCTCTCATATATGATCAACTATCAGGAAGGGTTAAGCTGTCTGAAATATGATAATCGCATAATAGTTCATCTTCTTGTCATCCTCATGCGCTTACGGCATAGATTCCTTGTGTCAGCTAACGTCAGGAGTGTAGTTCCACTTCATGTATTTTGAATCCCATATCGCATTCAAGGTTCCAGAGCATGTATTCATTTTCCCTTCACTCTAGAAAATGACTGGGTCATGTACTTGAATATTCCTCCTTAATGATTCCTATTTCCAATGTACTACTTACTCTTATACCTCATTTGTGTAATAATTGACGTCGTCACAGTAATTAACCATGTCAGCATTATTAGTTGTAACTTTCATGTCCCTTAGCATATAACCTCAGAAAGTACTCTACTCAGCGCATTAATGGATTCTTGAAAAACTCTAACCTGATCTTGGACTCTATTGATCCTCATTGTATTAAATCCATTGGGTATCATAAGTTCAGACAAGTCAAATATGAAGCTTCACAGTATGGTCACATATATGTTTGATAGGTAATTTTATGGTAAGTTTATGATAGCATATCTTAGAGTAATTGTTGGAGGTCATCAAGGGTTTAGTGTGAATGTTCGCCTAGAGATAAGAGTTTGGAGGGTGAGCAGGCTATTCTCAGTATTTTTTTCCCTAACGATGTTGTGTGAATTGATAATAAAGGTTGCACAAGTGTATTCCACATTAGGCCATCGTAGGAGTATGAAGTGTTCCCATAGTTGTTCGCCATATATTTTGTGGATTCACATGTCTATGTCTAAGAAAGTAGGTGGAGATCAATTGTGTATCATTCCGGTGGAAATTATTGAAGGTGAAGTTAGTGGATAGTTAGCTTATGCGAGATATCTACTTGTTATCCTTGTTAAGTAAGTTTAGGGTTCGAAATTGCTCCCGTGAATGTGTTCTAGCGAAGTCTGTAGCTATAAGAGGCCATTGAAGGCCGAGAGTATTGTGGGAATAAAATATTTTCTCTTGATTTCATAGCGGGTTGTTTTGATTTGAAAGGTACCTTCTAGGTGATATGATTTTAAAATGTGCAGTCCATGCCCAAGTAGTGTTTGTAACGCTAAGGTTCTTGTCATTGATATACAAATATTGTGGAGCTTTATCGAGTTAAGGAAGCCACATGGGAAGCGGAAGATGAAATGAAAGAAAAATATCCCCATTTGTTTGAACAAGTCTAGTAGTAATCGTGCGAACTCTTATCTCTAAGCAAACTAATGTTGTGTCCCATTTGGACCAAAGACACCCCATATCTCCCCTAAATGCTTTACTATTGTAACTCCTCAAGTTGTGCAAGAATTGTATGTGTTATGATTACTTGGGTCATGTGAAAATCCTTTTTGGTAAATGAAAGTTTTGTAATAACTCTTGTGATAAGTGAATGACTAATGTTAGTATAGATTGGTAATGATTAATTGAAATATGTATAGTGTATTGGTTGAACTGTATGGGACTCATCGAAGTGACCAAACTATGTGCAAATATGTGTCAAGTGATTGAATATGTGCAAGGGTTGAGGAAATGAATTGTATACCAGTTGTAGGGATAATAGGAGTTGTATAATGGTGCTTGGAAATATGTTTCGGGGGCTCTCTGACAGGTGGATATGTCCAAATTACGAAGGAAACTCTGGCGAAATATTCTAAAAATAGGGGAGTTAGTGAAAATTTGGGAGCTCGCATATCGTGTTTTTTTGTTTTTTTCAAAACGAACTAATTTTCAAAATCCTCATTTGAGGACGAATGATCCTAAGGGGGGGAGAATGTAAGGCCCCAAAAATTTCGCTAAGTAACCTAGGATGTCGTGGTGCCACCAAGGCTTATTATAATATTTTATGTGCTATTAACATGGTGTACATCAATTGGATTTGGTAAATATGTGTATAAGTCTTATGGTAAGTAATTTGGGGTCCAAGGAAAGGCCTAAGTCTAAGAAATATTGGAAAAGTTCATAATAGGCTAAAATTCCAAATGAGCTTGCACTAGTCCCTACTTTGAACGATCATAGATAAATATGTATGAGGTTTTATATGATGAATTTCCTATCAGATGAAAGGTTTTGAGTCTAGTATCCAATGCTTCAAACCGTTTGTCATTTGGATATTCCTACGTAAAGTTATGATCAAATTATAAAAGGCTGGAAAATGTGATCCTGTGTCAAATCTGCGAGCGCAAAACCAATCGCATTTCTGACTTTGCGGTCGCATTTCTGTCGCAAACTGGGCCAGTGTAGCCCAATTTTGGGCGCCGATTTTGTGGTGCATTATGCGGCCAGCATTCTTGTTTTGCGGTCCGTTCTGCTATAGCATACCCGACATCGGAGGGTTAATTTTCTAATTTCTATAACCCGACCCCATTTCAATATATAGGCTTTGGGGTTTATTTTGGGGTCATTTCTTACTGATTTTAGAGAGAGATGAGAGCATATAGAGAGAGAAAGGAGAGGTCTAGCTTCATAATCATCCAAACCTTGCATCAACCTTCAAGAATCAAAGAACCCAATCATAATTTCTTCATCTAAGAGGTAAGATTCTATACCCTAGGTTTTAATTTTGAGTTTGGGGTATAAAATGGGGTATTGAGGTATGATTCTTGGGTGTAATACTATTATGTATACATGCATGTACAAATTAGATTTGTGGGTAGGTTGTTTAACATATAAGTAAAGATTTGGTTGGGGAATGAAGGAAAACCTTGAAAAAGAGATTTGAAATTAAGATGCTCAACTAGTATTTGATAAAATGCTCAAATGAACTGAAACCATGAATACATTTCTAATTTAAGTTAAATTTTGTTATGTCTCAAAGTAGATTGGAATTGCTAGAATTTCCGGAATATTGTAATAACTTAAGGAAAGCTTAAACGAGGTATGTATGGCTAACTTTGATCTTTGTAAAATTACCTTATTTGGTGTACGAATATTTGGTATGTGATATCTACGTGGATTATTTGTGAAACTAAATTCTTGTGATTTGTATGTGTTTACTTATATGGAATATTTGTGAATTCTTGTGATTAATGTGCCTCGAACGTTGTTAGTTGAGTCTTCCGATATGATAGTACAAGTAAATGGCAACAAATCGAATGTGTATGTGTAAATGTGGTTGTGTGGTAAAGGCTGTGTAACAAATGATGGAAAGGAATTGTAATTGATGCAATTGAAGCAACTGTGGTAATATCATATGTGTCTTGTCGTGGGCAATTATCGTTGTGACTTAAATTGTACATTGGGTTGTTCAATAATATGGAAATGGCATTGATGGTTACGGAAATACTTTGTGAATTGTGCTGCTATTCCTTGAGAATTGTTGTCGTTGTCCTTGAGATTTGTTGTTATTGTTCTTGAGAATTGTTGTTGTTGTCCTTGTGAATTATTGATGTTGTTGTGCTGCTTGTGAATTGTGATTGTTCGGTGGGATCAGGTTGCCCGCCGCAACACGAAGTAATAAGGTGTGGGTTGTGGTGATAAGGGTAGTCGAGGTAATAAGGGTGGCCGAGGTAATAAGGGTGGAAAGTGATTGAAATCACTATTGAAATGAAAATGTGAGAAAATTGTGAAATCATTGATGTAAAAATATTGAAAGGGGAAATGGAGAGATTGTAAACCTGTTTGGCTTGATTGTTTCCTTTCATGTGTATTTGATTGTTAATTCCATTATTACTTGTTAGTTGTGTATGGTTTGAGTTTACTTAGGGCAAGGTTTGTTCATACATACCAGTGCAATTCAAATATACAGACGTTCCTTTTGCTGGGGGCGCTACATTCGCGTTATGATTGTAGGTGGATCCATAGCAGGTACTCCAGTCCACCGACCGTAGCTCCCTTTCACGTTTCGTCAGCTGTATTGGTGAGCCATTTTCCTCTCAGGGCCCTGCATGGCTCATGTCGCACTTTTTTTATTCTGGAGTCATGTTTTTGTATTTGTGTAAGGTATAGCCGGAGTCTTATTACCGGCAAGTATTGTATTATCCTTTATATCCTTACAGGCTCCATAGACAGTAAATGTGGGTTAAGAACTTATGAAAAACAAAAATGTCTTTTGTATGTTGGGCGATGTAAGTTGTAAACCTCATTCATTAACCATGTATGATATGTATGTTTTGTAAAAAGGTGTTTTAATTATAAAAATAGCTATTTCCTTTGGTTAATGAGCAATGAAAATATGGAGAAGTACGTTGGATAGGAAAGGCACCCAGGTCCACTTGATTGGGGCTACCCGGTCAGGCGCCGGTCATGTCCCTCGATTTGGGGCATGACAAACTTGGTTTCAGAGTCTAAGGTTTTAAAGTGTCCTAGGATGTCTCGGAGTCGTGTCTAGTAGATTCCTTCTTATCGGTGTTTTGTTGACGACATCTATAAGTTGGAGGCTATTCGAACATTTAGGAATTTCACTATTCTTTGATGCTCCAATCGTGCGAAAGAGCTCAAGTTATGGAGCTGATTTCCTCTCTAAGTCTTATTCTCAATATTGGTAACCTTGATACCATAATCCGCGAATTTGAAGCATGTAAGGAGGGATTGATCCAACCATTGAGTCCAAGTGGATTGCCCAAGGACTTGTTAGGAGAATGTATTGAGTTGTGGTTGGATTGTTAAAACATATTGCTAAGAGGGGAGTGTCCTCGTCCCTATTGATGTCTCTGCACAATTATATCATGTAGTATATCAGTATGTTATCTAAGTACGTTGGGGATGTGGAGTCGAGGAGCATTGATTAAGTTATTGCCCTACCAACCTAAAGTCATTAAGTGAGTCAAATCAGAATTTCTACTCATTGTATATGTACATCCGTATTGAAGAGTTCCCATAAACATGGTCTTAATAAGGTATTGAATAACAAAACATTGCGTGTATCGACTCTTTGAACGAGATGCACTATTCTTGAATCTACTCTATTATGAATTCTCTTATTTACATTCTTGTGGAATTAAATTTTTATGATTATGCCCTTGAATTGAGTTATAACTCTAGGGTTGATACTTCCCACTTGCTTTTCCTAAATTCTCACCAAGGGACTATATCCGATGAATTTTGTACAGAATCTTTTTATTTAAATGGACAAAATCTACACGCCCGTGCCTATACATGCACCGTCGTAAAATTTACCAATGTGGTGGCAAGTTCCATGCAAAGTATCCCAGCATTGCGATCTTCTCGAGTCACTTTTTTACTCAGTTGTGTATATGGCTTCCATGGTTTGAACAGTCAATCTACTCCCTTGCGAATATCATCATGAAAACTTCTCACTGCCTAGTAACATAAGAGTATACCTTAACACCTATCACTGGAGTGCATGTAAATCGAAATGGTCACCGTGTGCATAAAGTCTCTCTGGAAATTTGGATCCTCACATCCTCGTCATAGGAAAATATTGTGTTGCCATAACTTTCGTGTCCACTTGGGACATCCCGCTATAGGTAGCTCAATTTGTTCTAGTATTGTGGTTGCTCATGGCATGGTCGTACATTGCAGTTGGGAGTTAATATAGCAGAAGCATGTCCAGCTCATATCAGATGCTTATTTTCTCTTTACACCTCCATAACATGTGTTCATTATGTTCTTCAGTTAGTGAATCCATTATGCCAGTTTCCCCACACTTGTTCGATAACCATGAGAGAATATATCCTTCCATGAGTCATGGTAACACTTCCTTTCTTGTAAGGACCCCTACTAGGCTCTCTGTCAAGACCATGCACACCTTTGGGGATTATTATAGCACGACGCCTGTTTCTCATATTCTTCTGTTTTTCATTAGCATCTGGGTAGTTCTCAAGTTAAAATCCATGTAGAACTCATTATGAACATTTGCAAATGCTCCATGATTATTCTATACTATCTCATTGGGTTCTCATATCACTTCAAGTTCATCAAGGGTCTACAGCATGTCGCAATTACTGAAATTGAATGATCTTTTTCCGATAATGGATTATCTACACTTATGCTAGTCCAACGATCTACTTATCATCCTAACACTCGCCTTTAGGTTTTGGATTGACCAAGGAGAAATACACCTAGTAAAACATTCATATGTTAAAGCCTTTCTCTCAGTCAAGTCTTATAGCATCTCCCAATGTGGTTCGCAATAGTCGGTTGTGTAGAAGTGTGTTGTAGTGCTTCATTATGAAGTAGAGTTGCTAAACATAATTGGATTATTTTGAATTCTAGAGTTGTACATCACGTGACTTCATATAAAGATCTTCTTTCAAAAATGTAGCTTCTCGTAATCGCTTTATATTACCACCCTTCCTAATGGATACAATGTAAAAGTTACTTCCATAAGGCTCTTTCACTTTCTTTTCATTTGTCTTGCATGGTATGTTTTTTACCCGTAATCTTCAATGCGATATTATCTCAATGTCTTGACTAGTCACCCAACAATACGATCCAATTAAATTCACCTCATTTATACTCTACAAGTACCCTTTTCTAAAAGGACACTGAAAGTGGGTAAATCCCCATTTACTATGGACTTCTAATATCTTCAACTTAGTTTAAGATTGTTGGTTCCAAATGGTGCTCATTAGTTTTGCTACACTACTATCTATTTCATCTGATAACTCTCATTGTGAAATTCATTTACGTTTCATGGCATCAAAGAGAAAGTCTTGTAGCATTAAGGAAGGGGACATATTCCTTTTGTTAAAACAAATAAATATTGCTGGTATTCTTTGTAGATGTTCTTCTAACAACCATTTACCTGCTCTGCTTATCCGTGTGACTAGATAACCCAGGTTACTTCTCCTCAATAAATGCATTAAGACGTCACATTCTTTCGAACTTATCCATGTGAGTACTTTGAGGTCTTATTTTATACCAACTCGTAATGGTTTTAAGTACTTTCTCGTCATTGTTAATAATTTTCTAGGACCACGAGGGCATATCTATTGGGTTTCAAAAAGTAATGATTTTTCCTTAAGGCCCAAGATTTAATTGTCGTGATTTCAAACCAAAGTGTATGTCCTTCTCAAAGGTCTTCAATGGGTCGGATTGAATGGGTTATGTGGCCTCCTTCTCACTCGACTTCTAGAATAATTGACTATATCATTTTCATATGAGGGGAGTTTTGCTACTCTTGGTATTCCATCTCTTTGGGTGGATAGGAGTGTCATTTGTCTTTCTCCCCGGAGCATCATGTTAACCATTAGAACGCCTCTAACCAATACATGATTTCATCCCAATATTTAGATGTCCGAGCTATGTGGTTTTACTCGTGAAAGGGGTGAGATTAGACGCCTTCAAAAATTTTGCAGATATCATGAGCATATTGATTTGAAAGACAAATGTCTATATCTTTAGTTCTCTCATATATGATCAACTATCAGGAAGGGTTAAGCTATCTGAAATGTGATAATCTCATAATAGTTCAACTTCTTATCATCCTCATGCGCTTACGACATAGATTCCTTGTGTCAGCTAATGTCAGGAGTGTAGTTCCACTTCTTGTATTTTGAATCCCATATCGCATTCAAGGTACCAGAGCATGAATTCATTTTCCCTTCACTCTAGGAAATGACTGGGTCATGTACTTGAATATTCCTCCTTAATGATTCCTATTTCCAATGTACTACTTACTCATATACCTCATTTGTGTAATAATTGACGTCGTCACAGTAATTAACCATGTCAGCATTATTAGTTGTAACTTTCGTGTCCCTTAGCATATAACCTCAAAAAGTACTCTACCCAGCGCATTAATGGATTCCTGAAAAACTCTAACCTGATCTTGGACTCTGTTGATCCTCATTGGATTAAATCCATTGGGTATTGTAAGTTCAGACAAGTCAAATATGAAGCATCACAGTGTGGTCACATATATGTTTGATAGGTAATTTTATGGTCAGTTTATGATAACATATCTTAGAGTTATTGTTGGAGGTCATCAAGAGTTTAGTATGAATGTTCGCCTAGAGATTTAGAGTTTGGAGGGTGAGCAGGCTATTCTCAGCATTTTTTTCCCCTGAAGATGTTGAGTGAGTTGATAATAAAGGTTGCATAAGTGTATTCCACATTAGGCCGCAGTAGGAGTATGAAGTGTCCCCATAGTTGTTCGTCATATATTTTATGGATTCACATTTCTATGTCTAAGAAAGTAGGTGAAGATCAATTGTGTATCATTCCGGTGGAAATTATTGAAGGTGAAGTTAGTGGATAGTTAGCTTATGCGAGATATCTACTTGTTATCCATGTTAAGTAAGTTTAGGGTTCGAAATTGCTCCCGTGAATGTGTTCTAGCGAAATCTGTAGATATAAGAGTCCATTGAAGGCCGAGAGTATTGTGGGAATAAAATATTTTCTCTTGATTTGCAAGTGTTGAGGAAATGAATTGTATACCAGTTGTAGGGATAATAGGAGTTGTGTAATGGTGCTTGGAAATATGTTTCGGGGGCTCTTTGATAGGTGGATATGTCCAAATTACGAAGGAAACTCAGGCGAAATATTCTAAAAATAGGGGAGTTAGTGAAAATTTGGGAGCTCGCATATTGTGTTTTTTGTTTTTTTCAAAACCAACTGATTTTCAAAATCCTTATTCGAGGACGAATGATCCTAAGGGGGGAGAATGTAAGGCCCCAAAAATTTCGCTAAGTAACCTAGGATTTCGTGGTGCCACCTAGGCTTATTATAATATTTTATGTGCTATCAACATGGTGTAAATCAATTGGATTTGGTAAATATGTGTATAAGTCTTATGGTAAGTAATTTGGGATCCAAGGAAAGGCCTAAGTCTAAGAAAAATTGGAAAAGTTCATAATAGGCTAAAATTCCAAATGAGCTTGCACTAGTCCCTACTTTGAACGACCATAGATAAATATGTATGAGGTTTTATGTGATGAATTACCTATCAGATGAAAGTTTTCGAGTCTAGTTTCCAACGCTTCAAACCGTTTGTCATTTCGATATTCCTACGTAAAGTTATGATCAAATTATAGAAGGCTGGAAAATGTGATCCTCTGTCAAATCTGCGACCGCAATACCAGTCGCATTTCTGACTTTGCGGTCGCATTTCTGTCGCAAACTGGGCCAGTGTAGCCCAGTTTTGGCTGCCGATTTTGCGGGGCATTATTGTCACGACCCCAGTTCACCCTCCATGAACATGTCGTGGTGGCACCTAGTTCCTACGACTAGGTAGGCCTACAACGCGGAAGATAAATCATAATTGCGGAAGAAAATAAATAAACTGAACCAGTGAAATAAAAATGTTGTTTAAGGTGCCGCTTGGCACATACCATAACAATTCTCGAAGCTAACAACATTTCTCAAAACCCGGAAACTCACAAATCACAAGCTAAGGGGATACATAAGAGGCTCTGACTCAAGA
>MU762545.1:5187-31524 GCA_026770625.1 Nicotiana glauca
CAGAAGCAGGGAATTGTGTTTGCTCTCAACTTAGGAATTAATAATTTATGAATATTCGTAGATTGCTTTAGTTGAATACAATACTTTGAAATTAGGATTGAGGTGTGCCATTTAGCGAATTTTCATGGCTCCCCGCAAAGTTAACAACGCGTTAGACTCTCTAGGCGCGTATTTTAAATAACCTTACCTTCTTAAACTCGGGTGCACATTTATGTGACATAAATCCAAATCTCAATGAAGTTGAAATGTGGCGATAATCACGGGTACATTGATTGTGACGTGGTTTGAGATGCATTTTCACGATGTTGCAATTCTTATAAAATAATAATAATCACAAGCGGTTAAAAGTTAAAATTCGCATGTAGGTTTAACATGTATTAAAATCAGATAANGTAACAGAGTCAAACTTTCCTCGGTTCGGGATAATTCGGTGACTTGAGACACCATTATATTCTCAGGTGGCGACTCTGAAAATTTAAATAACTAATCCCGTTCCGACCGTCCTTTAATTGGAAAAACTCTTTTTATTATACCCTTCACGGTGTAGTAAGCCCTAAAAAAAGAGGTGTGACAGTGAGTGTGCTACTCAATAGAGATCAGAAACTGCTAAGGTTAGGCTTGCTTTAGAGGAAGAGAAAATGAACAAATTCTTCGTTCAGGCCCAAGACCCACCGTATTATGAGAGATTGATGCTGATCGAAAATCACAAGTTTTTTGACATCATCGAGCTAGGAGAAAGAATCGAGGAGGGTATCAAGAGTGGTATGGTTACGAACTTTGAAGCCTTGCAAGCCACCAATAAGGTTCTATAGTCTAGTGGTACGTACAAGAGAAGGGACGTAGGTGCAGTGATGGTTGCACAGAGAACCAAACCACCTATCAAATACCAAACTTATCCCATGCCTCCACATACATATCAGCCAACTCCAAATTACCAAGCACCCTCGCCTTCCTACTAAACTCCCCGCCTATTTATCAGTCACCTCCACCTCCTAGATACTAACCTGCTTCACCCAGATATTCCCAATCCGCACACGTCTACCAATCCCACTATCAATCACCTCCCCCTCGCCAAAACTTTTCTAGACCCCAACCAAATTTCGATTACAGACCTCCCAAACTGTATACTGCCATTACTGAACCAATCCATCGGCTGTATGAAAGACTCAAAGCTACTGGTTATGTCACCCCTATCCCTTCTATAACCCTTGAAAACCCTTCCTAATGGGTCAACCCAAATAAAACATGTGCATACCATTCTGAAATGAAGGGGCATACCATTGATGAATGCCGCTCCCTGAAGGATAAGATCCAGGCTTTGATTGACAGCAAGATCATCATGGCATAGGAGCCTACTCCGAATGTCCGCAATAACCCTCTACCAGACCACAAGGGTGGAGGTGTTCACATGATTAACATAGAGGATGATTGGGATCCCAAAGGGTTAATCGATTTGATCATGGAAGGCAATGATCCAAAGAAACTAATTATCACCCTTAATCTGATTGTAGTCCAGATTAAGCCTTCTGGAGATGATGAGGTGAACATGTCCACACCACTTGAGTTTGAAACACCAGCCTCTATAAAGACGCGAACACTAATTGAGGTCGAGTTTGTGTCCCCAAAGGTGCCTGAGCCATTTGAAGTTGATGTATTACCTTCCAAAGTAAGGGTGCCCATCCCTGTAGCAATGACAGCCGTGACACATTCCACACAAAAGCCATACCATAGGAAAACATAGTCGAGGCAAGAAGGAAAGGGAAAGCCAAGATCGGGGAAGTAGTTGCAGCACAGGGTGTGGCAAAGACCGATAGGGTTTACACCTCAGAACACTTGGATGAGTCAAGTAAGCAGACCTTTGGTTGACAAACCATTACCGAAACTGGCCCGATGATCTATGGAGAAAGATACAAGCGAAGGAATACTCTGTCATTGACCAACTGAACAAAACACCGGCACAAATTTCTATCCTTGCTCTACTACAGAGTTCTGATGCACACAAGAATGCCTTGTTAAGAGTGCTGAGTGAGCATATGTACCAAGCAACATCACCGGTGGAGAGATGGCTAACATGGTAGGCCAGGTATTCGAAAGCCACAAGATCACTTTTCACGAAGATGAGCTGCCACTGGAGGGATTGAGTCACAACAAGGCATTGCATATCACGGTGCAGTGTGAAGATTATTTTATCACCAGGATTTTGGTCGATGGGGGGTCCAGTCTTAACATCGGTCCATTGGTAACACTCAGGACATTGGGAAAGGGGTTGCATGAAATCAAGGACAGGGCCATCAATACTAAAGCTTTCAACGGCTCTCAAATGTCTACGATTGAGGAGATTAGCTTATGTTTGCAAATGGGGCCTACTTGGTTTGATGTTGAATTTCAAGTGATAGACGTGCCGACGTCTTATAATCTATTATTGGGACGACCACAGAATCACGCCGCCGGGGCCGTGACATCAACACTACACCAGGCAGTGAAGTTTGAGTGGAATCACCAAGAGGTGATCATCCACGGTGATGGCAACAATCCCATATACAATCGCCAGACTATCCCAGCAATTGGAGGAAGAAGAAGGATAGGCGAAGAAACTTACCACCACATCGAACAACGGCGTCGATAAAGATAAGTAGTGGGATAGCAAAATTGAAAGCATATTGAATTGGAGCGAGTATGAACCTGGCAAGAATCTCCAAGGAATTGCTAAGCTTATCAAACTGAAGAAATATGGTACCACCTTTGGTCTGGGATATGAGTACACCTGTAAAGAATTCAATGAATGGTCGTCACCCTGGTGCGGTCCCTACTATCCATTAGAGCAGCCGATACCCCGTTTGGAGCAGACCTTCCAACCGACCGAGGTCATCTATGGGTCGGAAGAAGAAGAAGCCCTAGCAGCAATGAAGAATTTGTTCCTAGAATACGATAATATGGATTGCTGTGTCATTTTCGAGGAGGAGGGGGGAGGAAGGCCCTTCCATACAGGCTGTAAGCAGAGGAGCACGCCTCAATAATTGGAACGTCTGAACCACCAGAGCCCGGCATCCCTCGGGGTAGCAAGGCTGAACAAGCACCATGCACTATTTTATTTTACTAGTTTACTTTCCTTTCGCATTTTATTTTTGCAAGAAAGAGCTCCAATGTTCAAAACATTTATAGAATTTATCAAAGCATTTCAATTTTCTTATAAATCTTACTCTTATTATTTTCTCCCATTACTTTACTTATACAGCATTACTATTATTTATCTTGATGAACCAATGACTGTGACATGCAACGAGACAATGTAACAAACGGACATAGATTCAGAGGAAGATGATATACCGGAACAGATTGTTAAGGAAGTTGAGAATTTCGAAAATAGGACTAAGTCCAACCTAGACGAAACTGAGATTGCTAACATGGGAGATGCAGAAAACATCAAAGAAACATGAATCAACGTTCATTTTTCACCATCAGAGAAGGAAAAGTATACAAAATTTCTAAGAGAGTATGAGGACATATTTGCATGGTCGTACAACGACATGACTGGTTTGAGTACATCTATTGTAGCTCATAAATAGCCGACCAATCCGGCATGCCCGCCAGTAAAATAAAAGCTCAGAAAATTCAAGCCAGTTATGAGTTTGAAAATTAAGGAAGAGGTCACTAAGCAGGTCAAAGCTAAGGTTATCAGGGTAGTGGAGTATCCAACGTGGTTAGCCAACATCGTGCCGGTGCCAAATAAAGACGGGAAGGTTAGAGTCTGTGTTGACTACCGAGATCTCAACCGAGCTAGTCCAAAAGATGACTTCCCCTTGCCAAACATATACATCTTGATTGACATTTGTGCCAAGCACGAGTTGCAATCATTCATAGATTGTTTTGCTAGGTATCATCAGATTTGGATAAATGAAGAAGATGCTGAGAAAACGGCCTTCATTATGCGGTGTGGGATGTATTGCTACAAGATGATGCCGTTTGTGTTAAAGAATACAGGGGCTACCTACATGGGGGCCATGACTACCATTTTCCACAATATGATACACAAGGAGATCAAAGTATATGTGGATGATGTCATCATCAAGTCCAAAAAAGTCACCGATCACATGGAAGATTTGAGGAAGTTTTTCAACAGACTAAGAAGATACAACCTGAAACTGAATCCCGCAAAATGTGCATTTGGGGTTCCAGCTGGAAAATTGGTTGGGTTCATTGTGAGTCGCCGAGGATAAAACTGGATCCATAAGAGGTTAAAGCTATCCAAGAATTTTCACTGCCAAAGAACAAGAAAGAAGTAATGAGTTTCTTGGGGAGACTTAACTACATCAATCGATTCATAGCACAATCTACTGTTATCTGTGAGCCGATCTTCAAGATGTTGAGAAAGGACGCTACTACCAAATGGATCGATGATTGCCAAAAGGCTTTCGATAGAATCAAGGAGTACTTTTCAACACCGCCAGTTTTGGTCCCGCCCGAGCCAGGTAAACCCCTAATACTCTACGTTGCGATACTGGATGGAGCGTTCGGTTATGTTCTGGGGCAGCATGATGAAACGGGGAGAAATGCGCAGGCCATATACTATCTTAGCAAGAAGTTCACTCCGTACGAGGCCCGATATTCTTTGTTAGAACGCACCTGCTGTGCTTTGACTTGGGTAGCTCAGAAGCTGAGGCACTATTTTTGCACCTATACTACGTATCTCATATCAAGGATGGATCCATTAAAGTACATCTTTCAAAAGCCCATGCACACTGGCAAGCTAGCCAAGTGGCAAATCCTACTGAGTGAATTTGACATTGTTTATGTGACCGAGAAAGCAAACAAGGGATAGGTACTAGCGGATCATCTCGTCGAAAACCCTGCGGATGGAGAATACGAGCCCCTAAAGATGTATTTTATGGACGAAGAGGTCATTCATAGGAGAAGACATTCCAGAGTCCTATGATGGTTGGAGGATGTTTTTCGACGGAGCAACAAATTTCAAAGGAGTTGGCATAGGAGTTGTCCTAGTATCCAAAACTAGCCAGCATTATCCAGTGTCTGCCAAACTCAGTTTCCCATGCACCAACAACATGGCCGAGTACGAAGCCTGCATCTTGGGACTCAAGATGGACATTGATGTGAACATTCAAGAGCTTCTAGTGATCGGGGATTCAGACCTGCTCATACATCAGGTTCGAGTAGAATGGGAGACCAAAAATTCCAAGATACTCCCTTATCTGCACCATGTGCAGGAATTGAGAAAGAGGTTCACGAAGACAGAGTTCCAGCATGTTCTAAGAATCCAGAATGAGTTCATCGATGCACTGGCCACCTTATCATCTATGATACAATATCCAGATACAAACATCATCGATCCTATTCCGGTGAAGATCCATGATCAGCCAACTTACTGTGCTCATGTCGAAGAGGAAGCAGATGGAAAGCCTTGGTTTCATGTCATCAAGGAATATTTGGCAAAAGGAGAATACCTAGAACTTGCAAATGCTACTCAAAAGTGCACACTTCGAAGGTTGTCCAACAATTTCTTTCACAGTGGAGGAATCCTGTATAGAAGGACTCCAGATCTGGGATTACTAAGTTGTGTCAACGCAAAGGAAGCATCCAAACTGCTAGAAGAAATCCACGTCGGGACCTGCGGTCCGCATATGAATGGTTTTGTCCTAGCAAAGAAGATCCTCTTCGCTGGTTACTTTTGGATGACAATGGAAACAGACTGTATCCAGTATGTCCAAAAATGTCGTCGTTGTCAGATAGATGCAGACATGATAAAGGTACCTCCAAATGAGCTTAATGCAACAAGCTCACCATGGCCGTTCGCCGCGTGGGGAATGGATGTTATCGGACCGATTGAACCTACCGCTTCCAACGGGCACAGATTCATCCTAGTGGCAATTGATTATTTCACCAAATGGGTCGAAGCAGCATCTTACAAAGCAGTGACTAAGAAAGTCATGGCAAACTTTTTTCGCGACCGCATTGTTTGCCGATTCGGGATTCCAGAATCAATCATAACTGATAACAGTTCCAACCTCAACAGTGACTTAATAAAAGCTATGTGTGAGACCTTCAAGATCAGACATAAGAATTTCACAGCCTACCGGCCTGAGATGAATGGAGCCGTAGAAGCCGCCAACAAGAATATCAAGAAGATTCTAAGGAAGATGATAGAGAATCATAAGCAATGGCACGAAAAACTATCGTTCGCTCTGTTGGGGCATCACACCACAGTCCGAATATCAAATGGGGTGACCCCCTACATGCTGGTATATGGTACAGAAGCCGTCATTCTCGGCGAAGTAGATATTCCTTCCTTAAGGATCATACAAGAAGCTGAACTCGATGATGCAGAATGGGTGAAGAGTCGTTACGAATAGTTAGCCCTCATATATGGTAAAAGAACAAATGCAGTTTGACATGGTCAACTTTATTAGAATAGAATGTCCAAAGCCTTCAACAACTGACTCAAACCAAGACGGTTCACACCGGGGCAGCTGGTATTAAATAAAATTTTCCTGCATCAAGATGAAGCCGAAGGGAAGTTTTATCCCAACTGGCAGGGTCACCAGGTTCTGACAGGAGGAGCCCTTATACTTGCAGAAATGGACGGAGAAGTTTGGCCAAAACCGATAAATTCAGATGTAGTCAAGCGATACTATATGTAACCATTTATGATCTCCTTATGTAATTTGAACTACGTCTGACCTGATTCCCATTTAAGATGGGATACGTAGGCACCCTTATGGGTTCGGTCACAATTCAATACAATTTTCATTTCCCCCCGCAATTGGAAACCGGGGCAGAATTTTGAGGAGGACCCTCAAAATTCTGAAGTTACTTCAGCCGATTATCGCAAGCAGCCGTCAGAAGTATCAAATCCAGCAAACTGGGGCAGAATTTTAAGGGGGACCCTCAAAATTTCGAAGCAAGAGAAGTAGCAATGTCTTGGAACGCGTATCAGTCGTTGGTTCATCTAAAGATACTATTCTTAACTATGTATTTATGCTATATTTCTACTAAATCATACATTTCTATCACCAAAAGTGCTATGTTTAGCAACACTACCCCATGTATACACACAATATCACCAAATCAAAGCCGAGACGGTCAAGCAAAGTCAGCTGGGACATGGAACTAACCTTTCCCTTTTACAAAACTCACGATTTTTTTTGGATGCAGGCACCCAAGTCGCAATGTTATATATTATACACTTATACTGTTCAGGAATACAACTCTCGGAATTATCACTCCTATCCACGGTCGCTATCTGCATACAATATACCCAGCAGTCGCAATATCACAATCGGTTACCAGCTATCAGCTAAGAGTTTTTATCGTGATTCGCCTTTTATCTCTTGCATAAGGCTACTATTCTGCCTTCCGAGGTTAAGCTCTACCTCCATTTGTACTTCTGCATTGCATAAGGCTACCTTTCTGCCTCCCGAGACTAAGCTCTGTCTCCATCTGCATTCTCTGCATTGCATAAGGCTACCATTCTGCCTTACGAGGTTAAGCTCTACCTCCATCTGCATTTCTGCATTGCATAAGGCTGCCGTTCTTCCTTCTGAGACTAAGATCTGTCTCCATCTGCATTCTCTGCATTGCATAAGGCTACCATTCTGCCTTCCGAGGTTAAGCTCTACCTCCATCTGCATTTTTGCATTGCATAAGGGTACCGTTCTGTTTTCCGAGACTAAGCCATCTCTCCATCTTGCATGGCTGAAAGATTGCTACCTTTATTTAGGCCTCACATCGACTAAAAGATCTCGTCCCTTATTTACATCTTGCATGGCTGAAAGATCGCCACCTTCATTTACGTCTTGCATCGGCTGAAATATCACCACCCTTATTTACATCTTGCATGGCTGAAAGATCGCCACCTTTATTTATGTTTTGCATTGGCAGAAATATCGCCACATTCATCTACATTTTTCATGGCTGAAAGATTGCCACTTTTATTTTTCATCGGTTGAAATATCGCCACCCTTATTTATGTCTTGCCTCGACTGAAATATCTCCATTTTTATCTAGATATTGCATTGATGAAAGATCTCCACTTTCATTTTGCGTCAGCTGAAATATCGCCACTTTATTTACGCTTTCATGGGCTGAAAGTTCACCACCTATTGCATTGCATGGGCTAAAAGATCGCCAAACTGTCCAAAGGCGTCATTGTTTGGAGGCACCATCTTCATAGCCCGAGAACGCCGTGTCATGGCCTGAGGACCCCTCCTTTATCTCTTGCATATCATTATTTAAAGGCATCATCACTCAGAGAGTATCATTTAATAGCCTGTGAATCCTTTATTATATGCTTCATGGCCCAGGACATCATGGTCCGAGGACATCATCCTAACCGTCCAAAGACAACATTCATGGTCCAACGGGAACTTGCATTATGTTTAAATTTATGCACAATATATGTGCGTATTGTTTATTTGTAGGTAAACCAGCAAGCAACGGCTATCTCGGCAGGAATGTTCCCGCTCCGGTTCCCGAAGCCCTACTAGAATCTTAACTGCCCATCCCAACCTAAATATCGCGTCCGTTCTTGAAAGATCTCCATCGGCATACTCCGCCGACGGATCCTGAACTACATATGGACTGATTCCTATAATACTAGGGATATGTAGGCAGCTTAGGAACTAGAGCATGGTCAATTTCTTCGAACCTTTTCGTTCGGTCAAAATTGGTCATCATATCTTTACCCGACAACTCTTCCATCCTTACCGGGTAAAGACGGGCAGCTGTTGATACCCAATTTTTTTCCTGTATATTTTTTATGCAAAATACTTTCAAAAAAACATATGTATGCATATATAAGTATGCCCAAGTGTTTTAGTATTTTTTTCAATTTTTAAAGATTTTTAAATCAATTTATTGCCCATTTTAGCAGTACAAAAACCAATAATTATTCCCAAAATTATCATATTGGTAAATAACTTATTTTTTCTCATATTTGTACCAAAATATAGCTAGGGTAATTTTTATACATTTTGTCAAATTTATTTGTTATTTTAAAAGTCAAATTGCATATAATTGCAATTTTAGCCTATTTTGAGAATTAATAGCATTTTATAATTATCAAATTGGTTCCAATATTTTTAAATTAATATTTATATATTATTAACTATCCAGTACATTTTATTGCTTTCAAAATAATTTTTGCTATTTTTATAAAATAAAAGGGGAAAAACTGGGTATTTAAAATTTGGCCTCATTTCATTTCAATTGCAGCCCCATTACATTTCGATTATAGCCACATTGACCCTCCCTAATTGATCCAATTTTGAATCCCAATCGGGCCAACCCAATTCCATACCCTTAACCCATATAACTACCCGACCCAAGCCTCTTTTAATCCAGGTCGTTGATCAATCTGATCAACGGCCACGATCTCCCCTGACCATTTTAATTCACCCAAACCCCAACCCTAACTCATTTCACTATATCAACCACCCCTGAATTCTTTTCCTCTCTCAAACTCTCTCGAAGGTTCTTGAAACCCTAGCCTCTCTCACCATCTTCAACCTCAATTCCACCGGAATCCATGGCCTCTCAGGCCATGGATGGCCTATACTCACCTCCCTTCACTCTTAAACGCCTGGTGTTCGAAGTTTTGAGGTATGAACTCGATGGTGTCCACTCAGATCTTCTCCGATTCAAGGTTCTATGGCTTCTCCGGTCTAGCTCCGGCGTATCCAAAGCATTTTGATCCTGGTTCTGACTTAGCCGTCTTAGATCGGACCTTTTCCAAGCCTTTCTCATTCTAGGGTTCCTCTATAACCCTAGCTATTCGAGGTTTTCTTTGTTTTTTTTCTTAAATTTGTTCTATGTCTGTGCTCTACTTGAGTTCTTAAACGTTTTCTCCAAATTTTTCTTTTGAAAATTACTTCTCTTCGATTTAGGGTTTCTGAAAAACTCAAAATGTTTTCTCTAACTGTTCTTTTCCTTTTTCTTTGTATATATTTTTCATGCACGTGTTTGTACTGCTTTCTTATATTTTTCTACTATATATGTTCTTTTGTGCCTTGTCTTTCTACTGTGTTTCTACACCATGCTTAAATGTTCGACCTACTGTGTTTTTCCTATATGTCTTGTTGATATACTTTTCTGGTATTTTGTGTTCTCCTACTGTATGTATATGCTACTGAGTTCTTAAGTTATTTGTTTGCCTTTTTACTGGACCTTGTTTGAGTTCTCTTTAAACATGTTTCGTCTGTTTCTTTCTTAAGTGTTATACTACCTCTTCTCTCTTCTGAACTTGTTTAAGTCCCAGTTTTTTCTTAAACATGTTCTTTCTACCCTCACTATGCTCCAAATCAATTTCTTTACTTTGTTGTTTCAAAATTTCTATTGTATTTGTGGTTTTCTTATAAGTCTCTAAAAGAGACCTCTGAGCCTGTTTCAATTATTTGTCTCCTCGTCTCTGTATCTGATTCGAGTTAGAAACCTTAGGATTTGGGGTTTTGGCGAGTTTTGATCTTGTGTTTGGACTAGGATTCTATTTTGGAAACCCTAGACTCTCTCAAACTCATTCTGAGTCTATAAACTGAGCTTGGACTTCATTGTTTATGACTCTGAACTTTTTCTATGCTAGACTCTTCTATTGATTGGTATGACAGTTCTTCGTGCTTGAGCATGGCTGTATGTTCTTATATGTGTGATGAATTCTTTCTTTCAAAAAGGTTTTCCAACTTATGATTGATTCAAAATCCTTTTCTTTGGGTTTGATTGAATGTTACTGATTTTACCTTAAGTAAAACCTTTCTCCACCTTTTCTGGCTGGATTCATCCATACCAAATTCAAACCTTGGGATTTACTGGTTGTTTAATTGATTTCATTTTCTTATTTGCACAAATCATGTGCTGTCAAGACTTTTCCTTAAATATACATCTATGTATTTACCCTTCTTGTACTGCTTTGAAAAGGTGTTTGATTGGTCTATTTTCTTAATTATTTTTACCCGTTTGAAATCAGAATCCTTTAATTAAAGGGAAACGTTGTGAAGTTGATTTCCAAACTATTTTCTTACCTATTTTGCTTGCTTTCTACACTATAAATACATATCCTTCTTTAACATATAAAAAAGACAGAGAACACGATCAAACAGCTCTCAATTCAATACTTTCACACACCTTGAATTCGACACTTTTCAGGCACTTTCAATTACACAGCTTTTTGATTTAATACTTTACACCACTCAAGTATCATAGTTTTCTAACCATAGCATCTTGACTATTTACTTGCAATTTGGTTTTACAAGACTACTGTTTTCTTTCTCTTGTTTCCCCTAAAACTGGTATGTTCTAATTTAGTTTCCAGCCTCATCCCAATGTGTTTATTTTACAGCTTCTACAATTCTCTCTACTTTGCTGTCTATGATCAGTGTTAAATATGTATGATGTTCTCTTTGCATCTGTTTCTGCTGTGAATCTCTGTACCCCTATTCCCCTCTATGTGTTTTAGTTAAAGTTCATAACATGGCAACATCCAATTTGCTGCTCATGTCTGGACTTGATCCTTTAAGGGATCCTAACTTCCAAACAATATGGCTAACAGGCTGGTCGGGGTGTGACAGCACCTCCAATTGCTGGGTATGACCACCAGCCTGTCTTGGCTTTCCCCAGAATCCCCTCTATTGCACTTACACTCTCTCCTAGCTTCTAAGTTCTGCCCCTCTCCTATGAGCCTTGCTTTGGGTCCTTGAGTTCCCTCTGAACTTGGACATTTGAGGGTTGGCCCTTCCAAACTGCACTATAATTCAATTCTGCAATGTATTTGGGTGTAAGTATTGCCCGGAGTCCACTTGAGACTCTTAGGGAACTCTGATACATCCCAAAAAAGAGAAAGGCTTTGGAAATCAGATCTTTGGGGTTGGTTTACTTCATGCTTTAGACAAAAGACTGAATAAGGCTCTCCTTGTTTGGAATTCTTTAGTTTTTCTGATGTAATTTTACTTCTTTCTCTTATTCAATTCTGGGCTGTAATAAACTTGTAATAACTATTGAGGCTTTTAGTAAAAAGGGGAAGGTACCTTATGCATGCTAAAAAGGGTAGATATCATGTTTATAGGAACTTAATACACTTCTGCAATCATGTCCTGCTTTCAGTTCTGCATTTTCATATAGAAATCATGTTTATGGGTTACATATTTCATATAAAAACCACGTCCATAAGTTCTGCATTTTCGTATAGAAACCATGCTTATAAATTTCTGCATTTCTGTATTATCTAGTAAACATGACTATAGGTTCTGCATTTCCATATAGAAATCCTGTTTATAGGTTTTGCATTTCATATAGAAATCTTGTTTATAGGTTCTGCATTTTCATATAGAAACCATGTCTATAAGTTTCTACACTTGTACATTTTATAAGAACCATGTCTATAGCTTTCTGCATTTTATATAGAAACCATGTCTGTAGGTTTCCGCATTTATGCATATCACATAGATAACATGGCTATAGGACTTCCTGATTTCTGCATATGCATCTATCACTAGGCAAATCTATTTATAGGTTTGAATAACAAACAACATTCTAGACACCATGCCTATAAGACTTCTAAACTTTTATTTCGACTGTAAATGTTTTAAAATCATTTAGCACCTAGAAAGCATGCCTATAGGAGCTATAAACTAAATCTGAATCGTCTATTTTGCCTATAAGTCTAAAATCAGTAAATAGCATTGCTTAATATCTACAGAACTTATGCTTTTTTGTAACCAACAAGTCTTCTTCTTTAAAAATTAGTACACTCCTGCATTGTTAGATATCATGCCTATAGGTTTCACCTAGGCAAGCCATAAGGTGAATTATGTAATGGAATAAGACTTCTTTAAATTCCAACCAGCAGGCATGTCTGATTCGGGTTTCTTATCTGAAATATGTAATAAATCAGTCTGCCTCACGTTTCCTTTAAGTTTAATTAAGACCATAACCAGTATGTGCAAGACATGTTAAACAATCTATTTTAAAGTTGAGGAGGCCTGTTTAAGCCTTTAATTGTTATGTGTTTCCCCATATCTTCTCTACGTGTTTTGATTGTAGCCTTAAAGTTTATCCTTTTTGTCACGACCCAAAATCCACTAAGAGTCGTGATGGCGCCGGACACTGCTGTCAGGCAAGCCAACCAAATTACTTAATCATACTCTCGTTTAATACTTTTGAAATTTAGGATTTTCCTTCAAATTTAGCAATTTTAAAGAATATAGTCTCAAATCAAATTTAAATGATAAGTAGTTAATACAACATTTCAAACCATCCAAGAACCCGGTGTCACAAGTGCATGAGTATCTACTGATAAGAAAAATAAAATGCAACATCCGTCCGGAATATAGTGGACAGGAAATAAATACAATATACCGAAAGGGACTACACTAGCTATGGGTCGCCTCGAATAATGCAACTCTTCTAGTCCTAGAATCATCCGCGCTGCTACGCCCAGTAGGCTGCTAGAGATACATATAGCTGTGCAACAATAATGCACAAAAGTGTAGTATGAGTACGTAATCAACGTGTACTCAATGAGTATCCCGTCTAATCTCGAAAAAGTAGAGACGAGATGGTCAACTTCGACACTTACTAGAGGTCAATTAACAATATACTAAAATGTGAGGAAATCATGGATTTATATAGTAGTTCTAACTCACTAAGCCGGAAAACAGCTAAACACCTTTAACAAATAATAAGGGATTTTCAAGGATTACTTTTCATCATCTTATAAATTTATATCACGCCATGAAAGGCAATATCAACATTTAAAAGTCTCAGGCAACAATATATATATGTCATGCGCAATCATGCCGAGGCGACGGCCCGATCCAACAAAA
The DNA here is from genome assembly GCA_026770625.1 of Nicotiana glauca. NCBI lineage: Eukaryota > Viridiplantae > Streptophyta > Magnoliopsida > Solanales > Solanaceae > Nicotiana > Nicotiana glauca. The sequence continues at coordinate 19,011 of MU762545.1, forward strand.
ATAAACTGTGCAATTGTCGAGGGTCGACGGTGCGCCTATAGATGGATCTATTCAATCTGCCGAGGCATTCGGCCCATTCCAAAATAAACACATAGAGACATTCAATCAAGAAGCCAACATGGGGCAATTATTCAAAGAAAAGCTAATTCGCTTTTCACAATTTAAGCAAAATGAGGTTTAGGTCTTGTTAGAAATTCATTTACTATTTTGATGTGGTTTAAGCAACTCAACTATCCATAAGATTATAACATTCAAAGTATAGCATGCTTTTGGGTCCTAGACTACCCGGACAATAGCATAATAGTAGCTACGCACGGACTCTCGTCACCTCGTGCGTACGTAGCCCCCGCAAATAGGAGCACATAACCAATTAACTCACCTATGCGGACAATTCCCTCTTACAAGGTTAGAAAGGAGACTCACCTCGCTCCGAAGCCTATATTCCGATTCAAGAACGCGCCCAAACCTCCCATTTAGAGTCAAACGATCCACAACTATTCAAATAATGTAAGAACTACTCAATACATGCTTAAAGGTTCATGTTCTAACTATCAAACCAATTTCCCAACCCTAAATTCAACGTTCCTATAAATCCGACCCCAGGCCCACGAGCCCGGATTCCAAAACTTTTCGAAGGAAATTGTTCTTTATAACCTAAGGATAAAAAATATATGATTTCTACTTCGTTCTATAACCAATTTCGTGGTTAAACCTTATTTTTAACAAAACCCTAGGTTTTACTCTATTCCCATGATTTTCACTAATTTTACATGTGTTAATCTACCTAAAACTCAAGTATTGAACTAAGAATAGGTGGGATAGCTTACCTCAAGATGCTAGGGGGAAGTCTTCTCTCAAAAGCTCCCAAAATCGCCCAAGAAACGAGTGAAAAGTGAGAAAAAATGGCTTTAAGCCCGAATAAAAGAAGGTCATTGCCTTCTGCGATTTTCGCATATGCAGTTTTGGGCCGCATCTGCGACCACCGCTTCTGCGGGCCGACCTAATGCTTCTGCGGTTCCACTTCTACGGATTTAGGGCCGCATCTGCGGTCTTGGGCTGCCAGGCCTTGGGTCGCTTCTGCAATTTGAGGCCCGCATATGCGTAGCCGCTTCTGCGGTATTTTGGCCGCTTCTGCGGCTTAGGCCTAAATGGTTGGACCGCTTCTGCGGTCTAGGGGTCGCTTAAGCGGAACTGCTTCTATGGTCCCTAGGCCGCTTCTGCGGTTCCCCTTGGCCTGGTCCCTTCCGCTTCTGCGATGGGCTGACCGCATCTGCGGTCCCGCTTCTGCGGTCCAAGAACCGCAGATGCGGTTATGACAAAAGCAGCAACTACAGCTCTTCTTCAATTTCCTACTTCATTCGAACCTCGCTCGATTGACGCTCAGGGCCCCCAACCCCCGCCTGAACATACTGACAAGTTTGAAATCATGAGGCGGACCTACTCGAACCCTCAGAACTCCCAAAACAATGCTAAATCATCAATTAACCCCCAATCCAAGCTTTATGAACTTTAGAACTTCCTACTTCTACTTTCGATGCTAAAACCTATCAAATCACATCCGATTGACCTCAAAATTTGCGCACAAGTCATATTCAACATTATAGAACTAATCCAACTTTCGGAATCGGATTCCAACCCCGATATAAAAAAGTCCACCTCCGGTCAAACTTCTAAAAGACCTTCAAATTTCTATCTTTAGCCAAATGGCTCCAAAATGACCTACGGACCTCCAAATTCACATCCGATCGCTCCCCCGACTCCAGAATCACCATACGGAGCTATTCACAGTCTTGGAATCCCAAACAGACATTGATGACATAGAAATACACTTCAAGCCAAACTTATGAAATTTCTTCTAAAATGCTAACTTCCACAATAGGCGCCAAAACGCTCCCGGGTTATCCGAAACCCAAACCGGGCATACGCCCAAGTCCGAAATCATCATGCGAACCTGCTGGAACCTTCAGATCCTGATTCCGAGGTCGTTTACTCAAAATTCCAATCCTAGCTCATTCTTTCAACTTTAAGCTTCCCAAATAAGAATTCTCTTTCCAAATCGACTCTCAACTTCCCAGAACTTAATTCCAACCACGCGTACAAGTCATAATACCTGAAATGAAGCTGTTCATGGCCTCTAACTGCTGAACGGAGCACTAAGACTCAAAACAACCGGTCGGGTCATTATATTCTCTCCCTCTTAAACATACGTTCATCCTCGAACGTGCTGAGAACTATACTGAAGTAGTCTGAAATCGCTTTTTAACTTCTCATGCACCTTCTCGTGCCACCACAACTCAGTTGAGAATATTAGCTCGATTAATTCCGAAGATATTCCCTTTTTATTCAACCAAATAAGCCTTAGAGCCCAATTCCAACATCCCAAATTCTATGCCCGACCCGTTCCCAACACATGATCACCATACCAATTACCATACGCTGTACCCAAAACATGACTCCATACCTTAGCTGAATTCACGCCTTGCATCACTTACTCACCGGACCTCAATAACATTTTCTAATCAACTTAGTCAAAATTCAGCTAATCCAATGCTCCCATTGCACCCCATGACATACACAAGTCTTGCTCTGATTCTTACAATAACACCACAACGGAAGAGATGTGCAGAAATTCATAACCAACTGCCGAGTCAACAAATCATTCGGTCTATATCCCTAGCAGAACCATCACCTCAATCAGGACCAAATAATGGTCTTATCTCCATAATTTACTTCATATACTCAGATTGCACTGATCCTAAATCCAAGAATATAGTCTCACTCGGTACAAATCGCTCAGGCAATAAGCCACCCCAAACATAATCAAAAGTCTCATATGATGCCATAATGTGCCAATAAGCCACCAATTCAAACTCGATACGCACTAATTTGGACTTTCCTTAGAAAACAAGAAGCAAAGCACATAAAATAGCCTATAGGAACTATACTGAACATTACACTGTTGCGGCGTGCAACCCGATCCACACATAGATCTCGCATAAGGAGATACACATCGAGCCAACTTTTCTCATTACGACAAAATACCAAATATCGGTCATAAGCATGCTAAATGCATAATAAGATCCCTGAGGGAAGATATAGCGCCATAAGCTACAAAACTCAAACACAGCTGAGGTGCGATATTCAATCTAAATCTCAAGAGCCATCTTGCTCAATATACATCATTTCTACGCGGATCCTCAACACATAAGCAGTTCCTCAAGTCGTCTCACAACTCACACGGTGCAATGCATCACTACATGAAATATTTGACAATGAAATAATACCCTGACTACTCCATAAGGAGCGCATTACTGAAATGAACACAACTCGCCTAACATAGAGCCCAAATTCACATTTAAATCCATCCATCGACCTCAAGTCGATCATGATCATATCAAACTAACTCAATAACCTTTCAAAGGTCCATACTAATTTCCCTCTTCTCATAACATGCAAGAACAACCATCATAATCGGAGTACTCATCGACAGTCCACAACTCAGTAACGGAGTGCCCTCCAGGCATATATCCTCAACTTATCGATATCATCACAAATCTTCATACTTGGTTTAATTTCTTCAATCAATCAAGTGACTACATGCCACACTTATACGATCTCCCTGTAGGACTCACTCCCACAACCTTTCGAAACACATAACAGGTCCACACATCCAAACCACCAGTCGCACTACCGCTAAAAAGTGATCAAGAATCCATAGCCAGGATGCAAAACCCTTTTTAAAAAACACCGATCTCAGGTGACGCTGATGACAATACCACTTACTTTAAACATCTAAACTCCTTTTGCACTCATATGAGCTCGTGACATCCTTGTCAGCACCGAACTTGCAACCTTGATTTTTCACTTCAACTCCCATACTAGTCACTGCACCTAACATGCCAATGTACGATATAACATGACCCTTATCATAATCTGAAATTGCTAATAGGTCAACAATTCATCACATAAATGCTTTTCACTGAACTTACTTTAGGAGAAACGGGCAACACACAGGTAAATTCTTATAACCGTGGAAATACACAATTCTCTAAGTAGTGGTCTAAGGCACCATAGCCTTTCCGAAATCCACTTCCACATAACAAGCCATAACAGTATGATGCTTCAGAATAATATCAATTACGGCGGCTGACAAGCCTCATATGCACCGCCACAGATTACTTGCATAACTTAATCACGCTGAAGGAGCTGATCTCTACCACCAACCTGCCAACTAAATTATGGCTAACCAATCTATCTTCCTTCGATTTACCCCGATTGCCTTAGAAATAATACTAGTTCCATCCAACAAATAACATACTCCATCTGCACTCATCTCGAGTGACCTTGAATCACGAGACCATGCGGTCTCAAATCCCACGAACTGTCTCATAACTCTCAATGCTACACCACAAGTTAAAATATCATAGAACATTCTGGGAACCTTCTCATAAGCTGCTACAAGGCTTGATTCTTAACTGTATTTATAGGTTCGAAATCATTGGGTACCACACTTTATCTTTTGAATTTCACTAGGACCGCTGTTGAGAGCCACCTGCTCTGACTTGGCCCCGAATATAAAAATTCCATAAATCTTCTAGCACATGGATGCCCCATTGGTGGAGCACCTCACAGAATCACTTCCCTGTAAACTCGCATCTTTACAAAGCACACTCCTGAATCCTTCCCAAAGTTCGAACATGGACCAATAAGGCCAACAATAGCCTACCTTTAATACTTTCTTGCTTAAATTACCACTCATGGCCCTTTCCCGTAGCTGAAATAGCACATTGATATGCTAATAGCCAAAAATCTCGCAAGTAGTTAACAATGCAACCCAATCATAAGCGGTGTGACTCTCCCACTTAGCATGAAGCCATTAGTTCACAAACCAAAAACTTACCCATCCTATTTATCTCTTATTGATATAACCTTGCGCAATCAACCACCAAAGTTCTCGAGATCTTTCTGTAAAACCCCTTCTTATATTCTGACTCATCAATCATATTTGCACAACCGATCCCTTTGCTATATAACCGATAGAATTCTTTGCAGAAGCCTTGCCAACTACACGACCGCTAACCTGCTCACTTGGGTAACCCACCTATAAAAGCTCTCTCTGGCATCTTCCAACGCTGCCGCACGGGGTACAATTATTATGGCATCAATAACACCCCCTGAGCCTAAGCTCGCTCTCTAGCTACACAAGTTCATTTACCCCTCGTGGACATCATTTAATTGTGCGGCAACATCCTTCCAATCCAAAGTTATGCTGCATCCTTCTTCAGTTAAGGGGCTCCTTTCCATTATATTAAGTCTCCTGCCGCACAATAATCCCTACTTCAAATTAGATCCGTAGACCCCAATAACCAAGCACTAATATTCTCAAATCGCTCCAAACCCTCTATAAGGCGCATAGTCATCTTATTACCAAGCCCCTATGCAGCTCCGCTGCTCTCCCACTTTGAAAAAACTCACTTCTTTAATCAACTGCTTGGCCTGCGCTTCCTAAGCCTGGCCTTTTATAATTTTGAGCACCGCTTGGTGCTTCCCACATGTCCTTCCTCGTTTTTTGATATTCAATGGCTGCCTTAAATAAAATCTAACTTTGTGGCACTTGAACCCATAATTGTTGCTAACTTTAAACCTTTCTGATGGTCATCTTTACCGAACCGTCAACATTAGAAATATTGATTCAATCCTGAACTACAGCACCCTGCGATATCTGATAGTTATGCCTCCAATTCTATCTCAAAATCTTGCCCCAAAGGCAAATTGTAGTAGATCATAACACCGACAAACTTAGTACGTTCAATTAGGACAACGACATCCCATCATAGAAGGAAACTCTACAATGCTTGCAAATACCAAGTCTTATTTCTTTCACCAGTCCATATCTGACCATCCTTAGTTCGATTATCTTTCCCCTCCCGAGAATAAAATACTGAATCTCTTGATTATGCACTGAGTAAACCTCTCTTCTAGTCATTCACTGCCCCGACACGTGGGCAACATCCCACCATCATATCACTACTGCGCTACATTCGTTCATAAACATCATGGCAACGTGTGCCTAACCTCAGATCTCTCAAAAGTACCATTACTGAGCTGAAACATTAGAATATCCTTTCATAAGGTGACGATAATAATCCAGTCAACTACATAGGGAGAAACATCCCGAATCACATCTGTAGTGCTATTAAAATTCTTCAACTCTCGATTTATAACAAGCGCTTCACATCGCATAAGATTGAGTAGGAATGAATTAAGGGCATATGCTTCCAAGGATCAAATCGCACGATAGGGAATCAAGAAGGGAAGTACTCCTAATAATCCTACAGCCTCCCAAGGATAAGTACAGACGTCTCCGTACCGATCCGTGAGACTCTACTAGACCTACTCATGACTCGTGAGATCCTAGGAACCTAGTGCTGTGATACTATGTTATCACGACCCAAAATACACTAAGAGTCGTGATGGCGCCGGACACTGCTGTCAGGCAAGCCAACCAAATTAGTTAATCAAATTCTCGTTTTATTAATTTTGAAATTTAGGATTTTCCTTCAACTTTATCAATTTTAAAGAATATAGTCTCAAATCAAATTTAAATGATAAGCAGTTAATACAATACTTCAAACCATCCCAGAACCCGGTGTCACAAGTGCATGAGCATCTACTGATAAGAAAAATAAAATGCAACATCCGTCCGGAATACAGTGGACAGGAAATAAATACAATATACCGAAAGGGACTACACTAGCTGCGGGTCGCCTTGAATAATGCAACTCTCTTAGTCCCAGAATAATCCGTGCTGCTACGCCAGTAGGCTGCTAGAGATACATATACATGTGCAACAAAAATGCAAAGAAGTGTAGTATGAGTAAGTAATCAACGTGTACTCATTGAGTATCCCGTCTAATCTCGAAGAAGTAGAGACGAGATGGTCAACTTTGACACTTACTAGAGGTCAATTAACAATATACTAAAATGTGAGGAAATCATGGATTTATATAGTAGTTCTTACTCACTAAGCCGGAAAATAGGTAAACACCTTTAAAAAATAATAAGGGATTTTCAAGGATTACTTTTTATCATCTTATAAATTTATATCACGCCATGAAAGGAAATATCAACATTTAAATGTCTCAGGCAACAATATATATATCAGGCGGAATCATGCCGATTCGACGTCCCGATCCAACAAAAATAAACTATGCACTTTCTGAGGGCCGATGGCGCGCCTATAGATGCATCTATTTAATCTGCCGAGGCGTTCAGCCTGTTCCAAAATAAACACATAGATACATTCAATCAAGAAGCCAACATGGGGCAATTATTCAAAGAAAATCTCATTCTCTTTTCACAATTTAAGAAAATGAGATTTAGGTCTTGTAAGAAATTCATTTACTATTTTGATGTGGTTTAAGCAACTCAACTATCCATAAGATTACAGCATTCAAAGTATAGCATATTTTTGGGTCGTAGACTACCCGGACAATAGCATAATAGTAGCTACGCATGGACTCTCGTCACCTCATGCTTACGTAGCCCCCGCAAATAGGAGCACATAATCAATTAACTCACCTATGGGGACAATTCCCTCTTACAAGGTTAGAAAGGAGACTCACTTTGCTCCGAAGCCTATATTCCGATTCAAGAACGCACCCAAACCTCCGATTTAGAGCCGAACGATCCACAACTATTCGAATAATGTAATAACTAGTTAATACATGCTTAAAGGTTCATATTCTAACTATCAAACCAATTTCCCAACCCTAAATTCAAGGTTAGTATAAATCCGACCTCGGGCCCATGTGCCTGGATTCCAAAACTTTTTGAAGGAAGTTGTTCTTTATAACCTAAGGATAAAAAATATATGATTTCTACTCCGTTCGGTAACCAATTTCGTGGTTAAAGCGTATTTTTAACAAAACCCTAGGTTTTACTCTATTCCCATGTTTTTCACTAATTTTACATGTGTTAATCTACCCAAAACTCAAGTATTAAACTAAGAATAGGTGGGATAGCTTACCTAAAGATTCTAGGGGGAAGTCTTCTCTCAAAAGCTCCCAAAATCGCCCAAGAAATGAGTGAAAAGTGAGCAAAAATGGCCTTAAGCCCGAATAAAAGAAGGTCACTGCCTTCTGCGATTTTCGCATATGCGGTCTTGGGCCGCATCTACGGCCACTGCTTCTGCAGAAGAACGACCAATTCTATGGTCTGGGGCGCTTCTATGGGCCGACCCACCACTTCTCCAGATTTAGGGCCGCATCTGCGGTCTTGGGCTGCTAGGCCTTGGGCCGCTTCTGTGATCTGAGGCCTGCATATGCATAACCGCTTCTGCGATATTTTGGCCGCTTTTGCGGCTTGGGCCTCAATGGTTAGACCGCTTCTGCGGTCTGGAGATCGCTTAAGCAGAACCGCTTCTGCAGTTCCCCTTGGCCTGGGCCCTTCCGCTTATGAGATGGGCTGACCGGATCTGTGGTCCAAGACTCGCAGATGCGGTTATGACTGAAGCAGCAACTTCAGCTCTTCTTCAATTTCCTACTTCGCTTGTGTCACACCTCTTTTTTACGGCGCTTACACCCCGGCGAAGGGATATATATAAGCATAAAAAGAGTTTTTCCAATTAAAGGACGGTCGGAACGGGATTGGTTATTTAAATTTTTCAGAGTCGCCACTTGAGAATATAATGGTGTCTCAAGTCACCGAATTAATCCCGAACCGAGGAAGGTTTGACTCTGTTACAGTCCGCGAACTAGAAATCCTAGGTAAGGAATTCTGTTAATCCGGGAGAAGGTGTTAGGCACTCCCGAATTCCGTGGTTCTAGCACGGTCGCTCAATTGTTGTATTTTTGATTTTATTTGATTTTATTACATGCTAATTTATGTGCTTTTATTTATAAACTTCTTAATTATTATTTATTTGAAAAGACTTGCGACATCGTGAAAGTACGTTTTCAACCACGTTGCCATCAAGGCACCCGTTTTGCTAACGCACTTCGACTTTGTCGAGATTTGGATTTGGGTTGCAATTAATGCACACCCGAATTTAAAGAAGTAATTTTAAAATCGTGCCTAATGGTTCTATCGTGGTGATATTTGGGAAAGGCCATTGAAATTTGCTAAAATAACCCCTCCAAATTCTACTTATTTTTAATAATCAATTATCGAGGGCCCCGCAGTTGTTTTGGGTTTAGCGAGGCTCATCTCCAAATTTTGGCCATTTTTTAATTATTATTGGTTTATTTTAAGAATTACGACGTCATGAAAACGCGTTTTTAACCACGTTACCACCAGGGTACACGTGATTATTAACGCATTTTGATTTCACCGAGATTTAAATTTGAGTTGCAATCAATGCACACCCCAATTTAAGGAAGTAAGTTTTAGTTAAAATCGCGCCTAACGAGGCTAACGTATTATTATCTTTTGGGAAGGCCGTGAAATTCGCTAAACGGCCTATCCCGTATACTAAGTATTTTAATAAGAAATTAATGAGGGCCCCGCAACTTATGCATTTTTGTTTGGCGAGGCTCGTCTCATTTTTATTTTAAAAGGCAAACCTAAAGCAACTACGATAATTTGAAGAATTGATTAGCCATATAATACTAAGCTTCGTCTGTTTTAAATCAATTACATTTTTAATAGAACAAACACTTGACTAAAATCCTAGAGGGGTTCAAGCAGATAGCGTGAAGGTTAAAGCAAATATTTAACTAATCGTGAACATGACACAAATATTTAACTAGACTAAGGAAATTAGCTTTAAGTTACAACGGATTCATCCCATATCAATTTAAGCATTCGAATAACCGATTAAATTAGCACACTAAGTCCAGTAAGACAAACCTTAGACTAAAGAAAAATGGCATTCTATCACAAAATATGCATAAACTTGATTTAACATTTATTAAAAACTAACAGTAAGGTATGAACTTAAAAAAAACAAGTTTAAGAGGTGGACCTTTACAAGACCATCCTGAAGCTCGAATAGCGGACAAAGATGCGAACAGAGCCTCGACTGGAAACCAACGACCAAACGACTCAAACTCGAACGAGACCGACGCGAACCGAGATGTTGGCCGTTACGGACTGGTATGAGAAGCTGGAGCGAAAGGGGTCACTTGGACGTAAGGAAGAAGCGGACTGTTGGTTCTTCGGACTGAAGATGGTCAGCGACGGGCTGGGGTGATGCTGGGCGTAGCTGGAGGTGGACGGAAATGGTCGAATGGTCGACGACGCAGCAGCTGGAGTAGCGGACTGTTACGGCCAGTTTGACGTGGAGGTGGTGACGAAGTGGGTGTTGGGTGGTGCGTTAATGGCTGCTGGTTCGCCGGGGTGAAGACGAAAGTGACGATGGTGAGGGTGGTGATCAACGTTGGTCTCTTCTTGAAGAAGAAGGATGAACAGTAGTATTTGTATTTTTGTGCAAAAAACGTGAATCACTCCCTCACGTTATTTCCCCCCGTTTCACGTTATTCCCTCTTAATCCTCCCTCCCCCTTTTGTATTGTGTATATTTATAGTGATAGGGTGGGAATAGTTTTGGGGGGAAAATATTTTGGGGAAGGTTTTGGGGGGAAAATATTTTGGGGTTGGTTTTGGGGGGAAAATATTTTGGGATTTTCAAATGCTTGGCCAATTTAAATTTAAGACCAAGCCTTTTCACTTCCCTCTTCTTTTGTTGTTCTTTTCTTTCTTTAATTAATAAAAAACCTTAACTAAATTCCTAAATTAATTCAAATTGTAAAATTAAGCTAATTAGTTAACTATGTAAAAATGATCATTTTTTGATTTTTTGATTAATAGCACAATTAGCTCAATGTAATTAGTTCCTAAATGCAAATTAAACCTAAGGTGGCTTGAAATTAAAATGTGACATTTTTATGATTTTTTTTTATGATTTTTTTTCTTTAAAATGTTTGAAATGTAACTAAATAAAGAAAAATATCTAAAAATCAATTAAAATTATTTTTTGTCTATTTTTAGGAGTTATTTTAATGTAGGGCAAAAATCACGTGCTTACAACTGCCCCTCTTTGCTCGGAAACACAAAGAGTTTTCGGACAAAGATAAAGTAAGCATTGTAAGGGATTTTTGCCCATTTTAAACTCCTATAAGAAGCATTTTTTGAAAAACTATTTGACCGAACCTTGCTTCAAAGGTTGCCTACATATCCTTGGCTATAAAGGAATCATGTCAGGTGTAGTTCAGAAGTGAATGAGGTGATGGAGTACCGAGATTGAGAGTCGAGGTTCCGTCCGAGGCTCCGGTCAGCTGTCCCATTATTACATCAAAATTGAAAAAGACTAATTAATCTTATCAGCTACGAGTTACAAGATTCCTATCTATGAGTCTTCTTAAGTTTGATCTTGAGTCTTGGTTGATGCTTCATGCGGACCCTGATCTGAATCTTGATGCTTGTTATCCACAGGTGTTGGTTCAATCTTCTTCAACATTTTGGATCAGAACCGAACATGTAGTGCTCGTGACTTCAGCCACGTCTTGAGCAGTTCACAACTTTTCCTGCTTCTGAATTTTGGAGTTCGCTTTTTGTTCTTTTTCTTCTTTTCTTTATTTTGGATTGAGACTCATTTTTTCTGCCATCTCGAATTGTGTGCCTCGAGGTCAAACCTGCTCGATACCTTGAACCATTTTTCCTTGAAACTTGAACTGTCCTCCATAAAAACTGTTTTCTCTTGAAACTTGAATTGTCTTCCGTCGACATTGTTTTCCCTTGAAACTTGAGTTGTATTCCCTTGTTGTCTTGCAATCTTGTATTCTCTCTTGTTGCCTTGTTATCTTGTTGTCATGTACTTCCTCTCGTTGTTATTTCAAATTGTTTGTTGCGCTGTCATTCCTTCCCTCCAAATGCTGAACTTGAATAGACTCAGACTTGAATGTATTCCTCTGTTATCCAGGCGGGCTCCTGACTACTGAACTTGACCTTAAACGTATTCCTTTGTTATTTCAAGCGGGCTCCTGATTACTGAAAATGACAAACAAAGAAACTTTTTGCCCCAGTTTGGAAAAAACTGGGGTTTGTTACCAGATACTAATACGAATTTGAAAAATGAAGCTTGGATTTTAATATATCTGTTTTACAGGCAGGCGCCTGACCTTCTGACGTTGGAATTGTATGACTCCTTTCTCCTGACTTCAATTTTCTTAAAATGCATGTCTCTATTCTCCAGGCGGACATCCTGACTTCTAAAAATGCATGTCTACATTACTAAAATTTAAAATGCATGTCTCTATTTTCCAGGCGAACGACCTGATTACCAAAATTTAAAATGCATTGTCTCTGTTTTCCAGGCGGACATCCTGATTACTAAAATTTAAAATGCAATGTCTCTGTTTTCCAGGCGGACGACCTGATTGCCAAAATTAAAATGCAACGTCTCTGTTTTCCAGGCGGACGACATGACTACTAAAAATAAAATGCAATGTCTCTATTTTCTAGGCGGACGACCTGATTACCAAAAATTAAAATGCAATGTCTCTGTTTTCCAGGCG
>MU762546.1:5332-34165 GCA_026770625.1 Nicotiana glauca
TAATTTTGTTTCCTGAAGGATGTGTAGTTGTTGCCTTATGCATATTTAGCTTCAGCATATTGATTTTCCTTTGAAATCTTCCTACATGTATAATTGAGGATTGCTCGAAGTACTATAATTGCTTGAGTTATTACAGTAGTTAATTGAGATCGCTGCTTTCTCCATTTTGCTTGCAAAAGTGAGTATTATGTTTTGAATCATACATTTTTGTATCTATAGCTAAAATCTCGTTATACTCTCAGTTGTAGTAAAATAAAGGATTGTCAGGACTATAAGAATTTTGTAATGTATTTGTATGGCTATGAATTGAGCTCTAGCGTGAAATATATTACCTGCTGAAACATGAGTTTAAGATGATTAGGGAATTTATTGTTATGCTCAAATCGTTATTAGTTTTCATATCCTTAAGCCTTAAGGATAGTGACATATGTAGGGAAAAATTAGTAGTACATAAATTTATTATGCTTTGTAAAAAAATCAGGATTATACGAATTTGCATCTAACAGCATTGGTTTTAGTCACAAGAAGTCGATGATCACTTAAGCTTGAAGTCAGAAAGTAAATAAAAAGAAAACTGTGTTGCAACTATATTCAACCAGGCCGTTGGTCTATCAAATTACCTATTTGGTTTTATTATATTGTAAGTAATGTTCTAACTAAAATCACGTTTCATTGTTTAATCTTTCAAACATTAGAGCTGCAAATCCCATTACGACTGCGATTATCCGTATAGTTTGTAAATTGGCGTTAATAGGCTTGAGACGCAGTCGGCCCATGTAGTTAAGTCTTGGACCCATGATACATGGGTAATAAAATAATCCCTGCATACTTGGGCTAAAAATTCAGGCCCAAAAGCATTGCTGAAACTTGAATGAGGATTAAAAGTCGAAATATAATAACACTTAAAAAAATAATTAGGAATATAGAAATTAATTTATGAATATAAAATTAAGTTTTGAATTAGGTAGCGGATTCAAACTAAAAGGGTCTATCCTTTTGTTTGAATCCGGACTTGAATTCAAAACCCGGATTTATATTTTTGGATTAATTGACCCTTAGAGACAAATAAATTTCTTTAGCTTGCTTTTAGATTGGCCTTTTAATAAAATGAGACGAGCCTCGTCAAACAAAAATGCACAATTGAGGGGCCCTCATTAATCACTTAATTCAAAAATACTTAGTATTCGGGACGGGCTGTTTAGCGAATTTCACAGCCTTTCCCAAAAGAGAACAATACGCTAGTCGCTTTACGCGTGCTTTAAATAAAATTACCTTCCTAAATACGGGTGTGCATTTCATGCGACCCAAATCCAAATCCGAAAATATTGAATAAGATTGTGTCGAGGATCCGAGTACATTTCATGTGACGTGATCCAAAAATACGATCTTAAACGATGTTCATTTTCTTAAATAAAAATAATAATTGATAAAAAGCGGTAATAACTTTAAAATTGCACTGTAGGTTGAAATGTATTAAAATCAATCTTAGTCAAATATAGCAGTTGAGCGACCGTGCTAGAACCACGGAACTCGGGAGTGCCTAACACCTTCTCCCGGGTTAACAGAATTCCTTACCCCGATATCTGGTTTGCGACTATTAAACAGAGTCAAACCCTTTCCTCGATTCGGGATTCAAACCGGTGACTTGGGAAACCATAAATCTCCCAAGTGGCGACTCTGAATCTTAAATAAAATAAATCCCGTTTCGACTGTCCTTTAAGTGGAAAAACTCCTTTTTATTATATCCCTTCCCCCGGGTGTAGTAAAACCTTAGTCTTTCGGAAAAAGGAGGTGTGACAGTGTCCATATCCAATAAATCATAATGTCTCACAGCACAGAAAGCAACTCATAGATCTCCTTAGATCACTAGCAAACTCAATAACAATCGAATCTACCTATCCCTCAACAATATAACTCGGGGCCAACCAAGCTAACTCAAGCTAAATACGTAGCCACCTCGGCCTGCCAACGAACTCAATACCAAGAAGGCTGAAGCTGCTCCTCCCATTACTACAACTCCTACCGGAGTCGTACTATACGGTGTCCAATACCAAATAAATACCGAAATCCACAATCTCACCCGGCGACATGCCCGGCCACAAGAACGCATCCGAAAAAGTCCCTCAATACCAGAACTAAGTCAATGATAGGAACCTTTGCACTGACATCCATTACGAAGGCCCAATCAACAAAAAGCAATCCTTCATAACCGTCCACTGGTCTTTGGAATACAACCCACTCTGCTAGAACATAATCCGATGCACCTCGCCACGCAACGTGTGGCATTTTCCGACATAGCCCATAGCACGATAGTCTAGAATAACCCAACACTGAGAGAACCAGTCTACACCTCAATATCGTATCCACAATCTAATATACCAAGCAAAGAAAGATCCACTCGGGTCTCCAAATCCCAATAGCCGTTAAACGGTGTTGATACACACGATCCACAACCACCACATAGTCTGTACCTGAGAACTCCCAGTCTCCAACTCCATATAGCACACGAATCACTGTATCTGATCCCAAATTCCGCCGTATGAATACATATCAAATCTTGAGTACCCAATCATTCCACGAAAGATATTCTAAAATTCTCTTGTGCCATCAAACACACTCAAATATCAGCAGTCAATCTAACAAGAAAATGCCGCAACACTACCGAAGTGCCATCAACTTAATCACATTGCCCTTTTTCTTCAGCATATACCCTCATCAAATCACGATGATTGGCAATACCATTTTCCTTAGTCATATGAGGATCATTCACCCTAATCATTTGAAGATCGATTCTTTAATCACTTACAACTGCCCGTGCTGCTTAAGAATTTAATGAATTTCCATTATGAATTGAACCGTAACCTTACACACTAATCCCAATCCTCCACAACATATCGCCTATACCATACCACACTAGTATAACATGAGAACTCCATCTCCCTTCCTAACCATAAACATCTACATACTCTAATAGTCAAGAACTCTCCATCATTCCCATCCAGAAGAGAAATCATTACTCATTCCATGCCTCGCATGCCCATAGACAGTATATATGTCTCCAAACCCCGGTAAAACCCAACAAGAACATCTCTGCCAATTCCATTTGTACAAGCTAAACTGTCAGGACTGAATCCTTCTAACTAGACCAAGCTAAACAAGCTGTCAGAACTCAAGAGCTTTGCTGCAAAATACCTGTACGAACTCATTGCCTCGAACACACACAAGGAATTAATCATATCTTTACCATTCCGGTTCGGTCTACCATTAAGCTATTCCGTCTATCTAATTTTCCCTTCTGATTCATCATCAACTTGATATTCTTCCCTGTTGTAGCACCACAATACCTTAACCCAGGTTTACTATACGAGACTCGAACATAATACCACACTATCTAAGACCCATAAGCCACTAAATACTCTCTCAATGCTTCCCAGAAATACCGCGTTCCAGAATACTTTACTTGAAGAACTTCCTGCGAATCTGAATTCGTTACCATTACTTCCCAGATACTGATACATAGAATCCCATAATTAACATAAAATATCACAAGTCTTGATCCTTTTATCATGGAAACACAGTCTCTAGCCATATACACCACCTTAAGACACCTGATTATTACATGCAAAATCTTGAACACAATAAAACCATTCTCGAGAGTCATTCACTCTTATACAACTGTAAATTGCCTGACTTAACGGATAGAACCACTCGTGCCTTATAGCACTCTGACACCGCAGAACATGATCTCATACCAATACTAACAACCATCTTCCTTCTCTATACACTAAGCATTCTTTGTCAACCACAGCTCAAGACATCCTAGTATTTTCTCACATCTACGAAAGCACCATATAACCTTTGTCAAACTTTTGCTTCACTCGTGCCATCCTCGGCTTAATTTCTGCAACCAGGACTGATTCGCCAGCATACCTCTAAACGGAACCAACATAGCACATAACCGTGCGATCAACTAACCAACAGCAACCTCCTGAACTTGGCTCGAAACCATCTATCAGGACACATTCAATAACCCATAATAGTTTTACTCTAATGATGCCACAATATTTTAGTGAAATTAAACTCAAATCGTCTACAAGTTTGTGAAAACACTGATCATCTAGTACCGTAATCCTCTACAAGTCTCGCATTCATCCCCACATCAGTTGAGTCCACTCTCTTAAGCGACCCGAATTTTCAAATTTCGACACGTACCCTTCAATTACACATGAGATCTTCTAACATACAGATAAGGATCATACCACTTAAGAACACTCCGCAGGAGATATTCCACCTGCTTCGCCTCAATTTAGTATTTCAGCATGCCTTCCACCATCATATACGTTACACAGTCATTTAGTCTTCCTGAGTCTGAACTTATTCCGCCACAAGTATTGCACATAACTTTCCAACTAGGAGATATGAAAATATTCTTCACGCGCCCATAACTCGGGCTCCACAATAGATCACAATCGGAATCGAGCACTTATCAGTCATCTTTCATCGAGCATACTGCTTTTTCAGCACCAGGTCGTACAGATACATCTCGTAGCACTAACATACTCATCACATGGATATATAACCGCCATTCCGGCTAATAAGGACAATACTGAACATATAAGTTAAAAACATTTGCTCACACAATCAGCACCTCAGTGCTCAATAGGCAAAGATCCGGCCTCAAGTCCTCCAGACTGGCCCGATATACTCATGAAAATCACATCTCGCCCCTTGATCGGGGAATTACAAGCCACCAAGGCACATATACTATTGAGCACTCGCATGCGCATACAGATGTGTGGAAGGAATTTCAAGAGTTATATCTCAAGCTGAATCAAGTACGCACAATAAGAATTCCAAGAAAGTGAAGTTTTCCTAAAGGTTCTGCAGCCTCTCGAGGATAAATACAGACGTCTCCGCACCGATCCGTGAGACTCTACTAAACCTGCTCATGACTCATGAGACCTAGTAACCTAGGCTCTGATACCAACTTGTCACGACCCAAAACCCACACTAGTCGTGATGGCGCCTCTCAGGAAGACAAGGGCAGCCAACTAACCCAATTCATCTCTTTAACAGTTATTAAATATAAATGGATAGAAAAATACAACTTAATGGCATTAAAAGCGGCTAATTACAACCCAACACAACCCGACCGGGGTGTCACAAGTCACAAGCATCTAAAGAAACCTGAACACAACTACAGGGCCAATAATATATATATACAAAATAAAATTTGGAGTTCAAAAGATGAAGTCTGGTGCCACGAACGCAGGCGGTCACCTTGCTCAGCTACAATAGTAATACCTTCCATCCGCTAATAACCCGCAACCGGGTGAACAATACCTGCAACTGCACGCGAGGTGCAGGGAGTAAAGTGAGTACTCCAACTCATTAAGTAATAAGAGTAAATAATAACTGAGCGGCAAGAAATCACGTAAGAGCACTCCATCATGCTATATGGAACAGTACAACCCTTTGATAAAGACAGTAAAACCGGAAATATCCTTTAGAAAATATCTGGCTCAGTTAAAAACCTCTTTGAAAATATCCTTTTCTGATAATTAAGCAAATGAATGCAAATAGACAGTGCAAGTCAACACACAAGTCAGCCCTTCGGATACAGCACTCCACCAATAAATAACACCAGGGTGCCTGGTCAACAGTGCAAGAAGTAGCATGAATGCCAATGAAATGCGAGTGCTGAATATCGTGACACGTAGTACAAGCAGGAACCAATGCATGAGTGCAATGCAATGCATACGACCGCTGCAGCGTACAACCCGATCCGTTTGGGTACCCGCGCTCACTGTGGGGGTTCAGACTCCGGAGGGGCTCCTACAGCCCAAGCACAATATCAATATCACACCGCTGCAGCACGCAGTCCGATCCATCCTCAGTCCAGAAATGCACATATAACACTGCTGCGGTACGCAACCCGATCCATGCTCAATCCAGAAATGCACATAAGCCACTAGGTCAATATTCAAATAATAGTTCTCAATTCAAAATGTCAGTAAGATATCATTTAAGTTTTCAAATAATGAAAAATGGCTGAATTTGCAAAACAACATTAAAACCCTAGGCCGAGATCAAACAATATGCAAAAATAATGAGAAAACAGCGATATCAATCCCTGAAGGATTCACATAGTTGGCACGAAGGCCAAACATGACAATCAGTCCAAATTATGATGATAACAAGTAGTTTCAGCCAAATACATAGTAATTTCATCAATCGGGATGGACCAAGTCACAATCCCCAACGGTGCTCTACCCCACGATCGTTATCCGGCGTGCAAGTCACCTCGATACAGCACTATGATCTGCAAATTCGGGGTTTCAAATCCTCAGGATATTATTTACAAGTATTACTCACCTCGAACCGGCGAAATCTCTAGCTTGCGACGCCTTTGCCCCTCAAATCGGCCTCCACGCGCATCGTATCTAACCAAAATCAGAGCGAATACATCATACTATACCAAGGGAACAATACCCAATCGACAACAATCAAAATATAGCAAAATCTCGAAACTAAAAAAAACCCGAGCCTCGGGCCCGTTTCTCAAAAAATTACAAAACTCACATTACCGGATTCCTCGTCTCGCCACGAGTCCATACATACCAAGAACTCTCAAATCCGAGCTCAAATGACCTATCAAATCCCAATTTGAAATATCAAAACTCAAGCCCTAGCTTTACCCCTTTTTAATGAATTTCAACCAATTTCCATGTTAAATCTAACATAATCGCGTGTATTTAGGCCAAAGAACTTACCTCTAATCATTCCCCCTTTGAATTCCTCTTCTAAATCGCCTCAAAGCTCTCAAAGCTCGCTCAAAAATGGTAAAAAATACATAACCCTCGCGGATGAAATATTATAAATCTGGCCAGCCATTACCGCACCTACGGTCAAAATATCGCATATGCGGCTCCCGCTTTTGCGATAGACACGCCGCTTCCGCAGAAATTCTCTAAAGCCCCATATACCGCTTCTGCGGTCAAAAAGTCGAACCTGCGACTCCGCTTCTGCGGGCAAAGCTCCGCTCCTGCAAAAGAAATCCCTTTAAGACCAATTTCGCTTGTGCGGCCTGTACTTCGCACCTGCGACCTCGCTTCTGTGGTATATATTCCGCAGAAACAGAAATACCAGAAGCAACAATATTTTCCCTTTTCACAAGTTCAAAACTTTCCG
Source organism: Nicotiana glauca (assembly GCA_026770625.1). Classification (NCBI taxonomy): domain Eukaryota; kingdom Viridiplantae; phylum Streptophyta; class Magnoliopsida; order Solanales; family Solanaceae; genus Nicotiana; species Nicotiana glauca. Next base: position 12,524 of record MU762546.1, read on the forward strand.
TTAGCCATCCAAAATCACCCCGAGGCCCCCAGGACCTCAACCAAATGCACCAACATATCCTAAAACATCATACGAACTTGTTCCAATCATCAAAATACATCAAACAACGCTAAAACTATCAAATCACATCGGATTCAAGCCTAAGTTCTTCAAAAACTTCCGGAATACACTTTTGATCAAAAACCCGACCAAACGACGTCCGAATGACCTGAGAATTTCCACACATACCCAAAATCACCCAACGAAGCTACAGGAACTCTCGGAATCTCATTCCGACCCTCGGATCAAAATCGCACCTATCAACCGGATTTCGCCAAAATACTAACTTCGCTAATTCAAGCCTAATTCTACACCGGACCTCCAAAATCAATTCCGATCACGCTCCTAAGTCACAAATCATTCCCCAAAACTAACCGAATCACCGAAAATCACATCCGAGCCCTCTAACTCAATAGTCAATATTCGGTTAACTTTTCCAACTTAAGCTTTCCTTAAAGAGACTAAGTGTCTCATTTCTTATCACAACCAATCCAAATCAACTCTAACGCACCACATACCGATAACAAAACATGAAGAAGCATAAAAATGGAGAAAACTGAGCAATAACACATGAGACGACGGGTCGGGTCATCACAAATAACCTTTACGGGGTGGGAAGGGTAGAATATGGAAATGATGACTGATGCTCTAATATTTCATGTAGCCCCTTTCCTAAGGAGCGATTACTGATTATTGTATTGATGTGATCCATATTAATCATAAACCTAGAACCCCTCTCTCTTTATTTGCTTTCATCTCTTCTCGTAAAAATATTCAATTTTTTTTTTATTTCTGCCTACTTACCTTCAAAATTTTTTTAAATTATTTCCAATGTTTGAACCCTTGATTGTTTACTTGATTATGTGGAGTCACAATATAACATGGCCGGGAACCACACTAGTGAATCTTGAGGGGTGCCTAACACCTTTCCCTCGAGATAATTTCTAGCCCTTACCCAAACTCTGGTTCTTCATACTCAAACCCCTTCCTAGTGTCCTAATGCACTTTAATCATTAGGTGACGACTCTTCAATTCTTCAAACCCAAATCCCTAAATAGAACGAGTTGTCCTCCCAAATATCGTAAACCTGATTTCTCCTTAGAGAAAGGGGGCGTCGACAATATATATATATATATATATATATATATATATATATATATATATATATATATATATATATATATATATATATATATGAAAGACAATTCCTTTACATGTTATTCTTTTGTTGTCTTCTGAAAAGCATATTTTTGCTTGACTATTCAGAGATCTGGTAGGTTAATATTTTTTTTGCTTGGGAACTCTTATCTATTAATTTCCGTCTTAGATTGGAAATCATCACAATAATCGCTCTACTAGCCAATTCTTTAGTCGCCGGATTGTGCATTCGTAAAATGGCAGTTTAGCATATAATACATAGTTCTTATGGTCGTTTTTTGATCTTATTCTCCAGAAAATTTGATTTTGAAAAATCAACCACTACAAAAAAAAGGTCTTTGCCGGCAATTATTTAGCGGCAATTATGTAGTTGTCACTAATTAATTATTTAAGCTAAAATATTAGCGGCACATGATCATTAGCCAGTAAAAAATATATTTTTAACGACAATAAAAAAATAATTGCCTTTAAAAATCCCTAATTGAATTATATTTTTTATTATTCTAACTTTTCCTCAGTATAATATTTCCCTCCAATTTTTGGGACAATAAATTACATTCCCTCCAATTAGAAAACCCTACAATTTAAAAAAAATAATAGGAAAAACCAAACCCTAGAATTAGAATGATACAGAACGACGCCTGTAATTAGAATGCTAGGAAGAACGACGGAAAACCTGCGCGGCACCGCTGAAAAGCCTTCATCTTGCACGGTCTCCGGCCATTCCAGGTCATTCTCGATCAAGTTATATATAATTTTGGATTGATGTTGCTAGATTATTATCAGTCTTCTTTGTCAATCTTCTCCTTCAATCTTCGCCCTAAACGTCTTCAACTTCTGTTTCGTGTAGGTTTCAAGAAATATTGTAGAAAGCATCTCTTTTAATTTCTATTATCAGGTTCCAATTTTGATTTTTGATCTTTGATATCCAACTACGGCCTTTTGGGATTAGCGAAAGTATAGCTTTTTCTGTGTTTACTAAGTCGTTTGTGATAGCTGGTTGTTGTTATATTGATAGTTGATTGATTGAATTGATTCCCCCTCACTGTTTTCAAGGCTACTGTTATTTTTGTGATTTTTTAGAAATTTTCTAAGTGTTAGTTGATGCATATTGATTTTTTAGTTGAATGCCGGCAGTCGAAGAACTAGACCAAATGACAAAGTGGAGCTTCAATTAGCTTGATTTTACTCTCGAGTCTTTCATTATGAAATTTGTGTTTCATGGCTAAAAGCCAGATCTATCATCTTTCTCTCCCGTGCTCTTCTTCTCTTAAGAGAGTCTATCAAACTCAGTTAGGTCGCAGGGTGATTTGATTTTTGTCTCATTGTCTTAAGATAGGTTTTCCAATTTAGACCAACAATTTAGGAAACTATCTATGTATTGCCTCTAATTAGTTATGGAAACAAAAAGTAAGTAGATGATGGTATGTTCATGGTTATGTGTAATATGTATTGACTGCCTAAAATTGCGCAATTGAATGATCATATTTCTTGCCCGACTCCTACATTATTCTTGTGTGAACCTTCCAATTTGAATGTTTAATTCTGGTAGAAGTGTTCTTCTTTTATGTACGTAAGCTCAATTCTGTGAGAAAATGGCATCGAAAACAAACGGAAAGAAAGAAAAAAATTTCTCTTGTACACTCTTAATTACTTCACATTTGGTTGTTGCCGAAGCAGAATTGTCTTCATTCAAATAAGGTAATTTGATAAATGATGTCCATGACTCCTAGGCTTTCTCTTCTTCTTGGTTCTTCAAAGTTAGCTGGCAAATTCCTAGATGAAATATACTCATTTTACTTTTTGGGAGATGCGAAATTACCTTTATTTTAATATGCAATATGTGTAATATTTTCTACTTTCTTGAACTATGGCTTAAAAATAGGAAAAAGTTTATCTCACTCAGTGATGATACCTAAGAACTTGGTTTTGTTTAATTGCTTCTTATACAGAAAACATACAAGGGATATAAAGTTACTGAAGTCAACAAGGCAATGTGTTATTGCAGTGGTTCTCCTTGACAGTGTTCACCTACAAAGTAATTATATAGTTTATAGCTAATCAAGTTTCTTTGCCGCATGGATTGACTTTTCTCGTGATAAAAATATGAAAAGCTTGTGCAGTTTAGACTTTTCAGGTGATGCCTATGGTTTTTGTGTGCCAACTAATACTATTTAGTGTATCACACACTCTATATCTTCTACAGGTTCTTAATTAATCTGTCGTTGAAGCCCGAAGTTCGAAATTGAGTAGTTCGCTCCGATCAAGATTTGGTATGACTTTGAAAATGGTACGTGATTCTTAGCCTTGTGCCTCTCAGTTAGAGAGGACATAAGATTGAGTCTTACAAGATACTTTTTCCTTTTATTGTGATCAAGGTAATTTTGTGCATGGAAGATTCTATTACCTCACAACAACTTACTTATATATGAGTTGCATCTCTCATGCTTACATACTTTCACATATCTTACCCATAACCATTGATAATTATTTATCTGCCAAATTGAAACTCAAAGGACTTTTTTCTGTTGCATATAATTTGTTAAATTTTATATCCATCACATGATCAAAAACTAAATACTGCCGAGCAGAGTTGCTCCATCATAGAACTATATTATCATTTCTCTTTGGTTTTATTTGTTCAATTTTTGCCATTGTGATGAAACTATTTTGTGTAAATGTGCTGCAGGTATTGAATAAAAGTTGAGGATTTGTCATCATTTACATTACATTCACCTATAATGCAAATATATGGAAAAGAAACCATGAGAACAATTTGCTCTTCATTTAAAGAGATTAACCAGATATATTAATTGTGGTACTTACAAAATAACCAAACCTCTTATTTTTGTTCATGGCTTAATAAACATATTCATCTTGCTGTACATGTATCATTCTGAAAAAAGAGATGCTTGAACCGGAACATATCGTTTACTCATTAATTGAGCATGTCATTTTAAGTGAGCTGCCACATAGTAGTTGCAGTTTAAACTAATAAATTTTCTTGTGTTGAACACAGAAAATAGAGGAGGTCGATTTTGGGAGAAGAATTGTTGAGGATCAGCTAATTGCTTGGAATGTCCCAGTGTCCCAGCAGAATGGAGAGAAAATCTAACAGTTACTTATCTAGCGAAATAAGGGGATGTCTGTTCTGTTGTACAAAGCTAAAGAATGCAATATTTAGTGCCCGTTTGGACATAAAATTTGATGGAAGATTTTTCAGATTTTTCCAAAAAACATTTACTTTTTCGAATTAGTTAGAAAAAGAATAAAAAGAAAAGCACATTTACATTAAGTGCAGAGCATATTACATTTCATACTTTGGAATTTGAAACAACTACTGAGAAAGAATTTTATGATCACTAAATTTAAGTTCGGAAAAGTTCTATAGACATAGAGTATTCACTAAACTCCTGTATTGTGACGACCAATTCCCAAACCCGGTCGTGATGGCACATCTCGTGAAGACAAGGTCAGCCAACAGAACATCAACGCTTCTTCATTGTTTAATTAGCATGAATAAGTCTAAAATATTAATAAAATCACCATAAGAGCGGAATAAAAGAAAAAAATAGGGAACCATCCCGACACAGCCCGAAATCGTGGTGTCACAAGGCACGAGCTACTACAGAGTTTACTAAAATTCCACAAAATCTGGAACTAGGAACAAAGTCTGAAGATAATATAAATACAGAAGATAAGGGAGAAAACGGGGTTGTGGACGTCGACAGCTACCTCGTCACTCCTAGTCTGCCTGGTCCGGAAGGAATCAGCGCTCAAGAACGAACTCTTGTATGCCTGTATCTGCACACATGGTGCAGGGAGTAATGTGAGTACTCCAACCCAGTGAGTAAAAAAAATAAATAACGACTGAGAGCATAAAATCCCATGAAGGCACAAATAACGCTATCTCAAGCAGTAAAATTAGTTAAGCACTAAACCAGTAAAGTATCAAAAAATCTCTTTTAAAATAGTTAACGACAAATACTTTCAACTAGTAAGCAATAATCAAAAACCTGCCTCTCGGGCGCAATATCAAGCTCTCAGTACGATATCAGCCCCGCGAACTTAGTGTCAGTCACATAGTACAACATCAGCCCCTCGGGCTCACTCTCAAATCACATGGGTACTCGCGCTTACTGTGGGGATGCAGACTCCGGAGGGGCTCCTACAGCCCAAGCGTTATATCATCATAAGGCCTGAAAACCTATACATATAAACATGAGGCCTGAAAGCCTTCTCATAATACACTCGAGGCCTGAAAACCTCCTCACATATCGCTCGAGGCCTAAAAGCCTCCTCGCATCACTCAACATATCCTCATATATGGCCCTCAGCCGCAATCAATCCAAAAATAATCATAAGCCCCTCGGGCATCAGTAAAACAATAATGCTCAGCTCAAACACTAGTTCAAATATTAGTTAAAACTCAAGATTGAGTAAAAATATAGCTGAGTTCATGAATCAGTGTAATTCAAATGGACTGAGTTCAAATAATATTTCAAATAGTGAGGAAAACAGTGACGATAGCTCACATGGAGTTCAAACAGCCGGCAATAAGCCTAAGTCATAGTGAAAAACAGCAAGTCATAGTCAAATACGCGATAAAGTATCATTCGGACTGGACCAAGTCACAATTCTCAATAGTAAATGACCCCGCGCTCGTCATTGAACGCATGTCTCATCTCAACATAGCACTACATTGTGCAAAACCGGGGTTTCAAACCCTCAAGACATCATTTAAAATCATTACTCACCTCTAGCCGGTCAAAAGTCTAGCTCGCTATACTTTTTCCTCTCGAATCAACCTCCTCGCGCATCGAATCTGATCAAAACCACAAGGAATACGTCACAATAGGCTAAGGGAACATAACTCAATCGAAAACACTCGAAAAATATCGAACATCACGAAATTAGCAAAAACCGAGCCCCGAGCCCACTTCACGAAAAATCAAAAAATTCACATCACCGGATTCCTTATCCCGCCACCAGTCTATACATATCAAATTTACCAAAATCCGAGCTCAAATGCTCCCTCAAACCTCAAATTTCCTTTCTCTTAAGTTCAAGCCCTAACCTCCATTTGTGACCTCTAATTCCTTGATTTTTCACCCTTAATTCATGTAATAACACATTAGATTTATGTTTTAGGCTCAGAATTCCTTACCTCAACGAAGCCCCTTGATTCCCTCTCCCAAATCGCACAATAACCTCCAAGTCCGAAGTGAAAATGTCGAGTTCTATCAAAAATTCGCGAAGATAGAATTTAATACCTCTGGAAAGAACTTTTCGCTTCTGCGATAATATTATCGCTTCTGCGACACCGCTTTTGCGGATTCTCTTCCGCTTCTGTGGTTCCTCCAATTTTGATCAGGACCGTTTCTGCGGTCCACCACTCGTACAAGCGAGACCGCTTATGCGGTCCACATGTCTGCTTCTGCAGAAACTCCCCAGGCTCCACCTTTCGCTTCTGCGACTAGACATTCACTTCTGCGGTCCATTTCCGCAGAAGTGGAAACACCAGATACCAGACCATTCAGGAGTCCTTAAACTCCAAATTTCATCCCGTTAGCCATCCGAAATCACCCCGAAGCCCCCGGGACCTCAACCAAAAGTACCAACACATCTTAAAATATTATTCAAACTTGCTCCAATCATCAAAACACCTCAACTAACACCAAAATCATCAAATTACATCGAATTCAAGCCTAAGTTCTTCAAAAATTTCCGAAACATGCATTCGATCAAAAACCCAACCAAATCACCTTCGAATAACCTAAAATTTTGCACACACATCCAAAATCACCTTACAAAGCTACTGCAACTCTTGGAATTCCCTTCCGACCCTCGGATCAAAATCTCACCTATCAACCGGAATTTGCCAAAATACTAACTTCACCAATTCAAGCCTAATTCTACACCGGACCTCCAAAATCAATTCTGATCACGCTCCTAAGTCACAAATCATCCCCCGAAGCTAACCAAATCACCAAAAATCACATCCAAGCCCTCTAACTCAATAGTCAACATCCGGTTGACTTTTCCAAAACAAACCTTACTTAAAGAGACTAAGTGTCTCATTTCCATCCAGAATAGATCCAAATCAACTCATTCACCCAAGACTCGTATAATAACACATAAGGAAGCAGAAAATGGGGGAAACGGGGCAGTAACTCACGTGACAACGGGCCGGGTCGTCACATCCTCCCCAACTAAAACAAACGCTCGTCCTCGAGCGGGTCAAGAAACATACCTGGAGTCCTAAACAGGTGAGGATATCTGCTCTGCATCTCCCGCTCGGTCTCCCAAGTAGCCTCCTCTGCAAGCCGACCTCTCTACTGTACCTTTACCGAAGCTATATCCTTTGATTTCAACTTTCGAACCTGACGACCCAAAATAGCCACTGGCTCTACATCATAGGTCAAATCATCATCCAACTGAACTATACTGAAGTCCAAAACATGGGACGGGTCCCCAACATACTTCCGGAGCATAGATACGTCAAACACCGGATGCACGCCCGACAAGCTGGGTGGCAAGGCAAGCTCATAAGCCACCTCCCCAATCCTCCTAAGTACCTCAAAAGGCCCAATAAACCGCGAACTCAGCTTCCCTTTCTTTCCAAATCGCATAACACCCTTCATGGCGAAACCTTCAACAAGACCTTCTCACCCACCATATATGACACATCCCGAACCTTTCGGTCCGCATAACTCTTCTGGCGCGACTATACTGTACGAAGTCTCTCTGAATTAGCTTTACCTTTTCTAAGGCATCTTGAACCATCTCTGTCCCCAATAACCTAGCCTCGTTGGGCTCAAACCATCCAACAGGAGATCTACACCACCTCCCATACAACGCCTCATACAGAGCCATCTGAATGCTCGACTGGTAACTGTTGTTGTAGGCAAACTCTGCAAGCGGCAAAAACTCATCCTAAGAACCCCCAAAATCAATAACACAGGTACGCAACATGTCCTCCAATACCTGAATAGTACGCTCGGACTGTCCGTCCGTCTGAGGATGAAATGTTGTGCTCAACTCTATCTGCGTACCCAACTCTCGTTGAAATGTCCTCCAGAACTGAGAAGTGAAATAAGTACCCCTATTTGAGATAATAGACGCTGGAACCCCATGCAATCAGACAATCTCCCGGACAAAGATCCCTGCCGGCCGCTCGAAAAATAGGTAGTACATACCGAAATGAAGTGTGCGAACTTGGTTAGCCTGTCCACAATCACCCAAATCGAATCAAACTTCTTCAAAGTCCGAGGGAGACCACTCACAAAATCCATAGTAATCCTCTCCCACTTCCACTTTGGAATAATCATCCGCTGAAGTACACCACCCAACCTCTGATGCTCGTACTTTACCTGCTGACAGTTGAGGCATCGAGCTACAAACCCTACTATATCCTTTTTCATCCTCCTCCACCAGTAGTGCTGTCTCAAATCCTGATACATCTTTTTGGCACCCGGATGGATGAAATACCGTGAGCTGTGGGCCTCCCCCAATATCATCTCCCGAAGCCCATCCACATTGGGCACGCAAATTCGGCCCTGCATCCTCAACACGCCATCATCATCAATAGTCATATCCCTGGCATTATCATGCTAAACCCTGTCCTTAAGGACAAGTAAATGTGGATCATCATACTATCGCTCTCTGATGATCATATAAGGAAGATCGAGAAACCACACAAGCTAACACCCGACTGGGCTCCGAAATATCTAGTCTCACCAATCGATTGGCCAAAGCCTGAACATCAGCTGCAAAGGGCCTTTCCCCAAGTGGAATATACGCCAAGCTCCCCATACTAACTGCCTTCCGGCTCAAAGCACCGGCCACTACATTGGCCTTCCCTGGGTGATACAGAATGGTGATATCATAGTCCTTAAGCAACTCTAGCAATCTCCGCTGCCTCAAATTAAGGTCCTTCTGCTTGAACAAATGTTGAAGACTGCGATGATCGGTGAACACCTCACAAGATACACCATACAAATAGTGCCTCTAAATTTTCAAAGCATGAACTATAGCAGCCAACTCCAAATCATGTACAGGGTAGTTCTTCTCGTGGGGCTTCAACTGACGAGAAGCATAAGCAATAACTCTACCCTTCTACATCAATACACATCCGATCCCAACTCTCGATGCATCACAATATATGGTATAAGAACCTGTAGCTGAGGGCAAAACCAATACTGGAGCCGTGGTCAAAGCTGTCTTGAGCTTCTGGAAGCTCTCCTCGCACTCGTCTGACCATACAAATGGAGCACCCTTCTGAGTCAACTTGGTCAAGGGCGATGCAATAGAGGAAAATCCCTGAACAAACCGGCGATAATAACCTGCCAACCCAAGGAAACTACGGATCTCTGTGGCTGAGGTTAGTCTAGGCCAACACTGCACCGCCTATATCTTCTTCGGGTCGACCTGAATACCCTCACTGGACACCATGTGCCCCACGAAAGCTACTGAGCTGAGCCAAAACTCACACTTGGAGAACTTTGCATAGAGCTTCTCCTCCCTCAACCTCTGTAATACCACTCGCAAATGCTGTGCGTGCTCCTCCTGGCTACGTGAGTACACCAGAATATCATCAATAAAAACGATAACAAATGAATCCAGATATGGCCGAAATACACTGTTCATCAGGTGTATGAACGCTGCTGGGGCGTTTTTCAGCCCAAAGGACATCAATCTTGGAGAATACCTTCGCCCCCTGAAGCTGGTCAAATAAATCATCAATGCGAGGCAGGGGATACTTGTTCTTCACTGTTACTTTGTTCAATTGCCTGTGGTCAATGCACATTCTCATTGTGCCATCTTTCTTTTTCATAAATAGAACCGGTGCACCCCACGGTGACACACTCGGCCGAATGAACCCCTTATCTAGGAGTTCCTGAAGTTGATCCTTCAATTCATTCAACTCTGCTGGTGCCATACGATATGGAGGAATGGAAATGGGCTGAGTGCCCGGCACAAGGTCAATACCGAAATCAATGTCCCTGTCCGGTAGCATGCCCGACAGGTCTGCAGGAAACACATCGGGAAACTCCCTCACAACTGGGACCGAATCAATTCTAGGAGTCTTAGCTCCAACATCCCTCACAAAAGCCAAATATGATAGACAACCTTTCCCAACTATACGCTGGGCCTTTAGGAAAGAAATCACCCTACTAGGCACATAGTCAGTCACACCACGCCACTAGATCCTCGGAACACCCAGTATAGCAAGAGTGACTGTCTTAGCATGACAGTCCAGAATAGCATGACATGGAAACAACCAGTCCATGCCCAAAATGACATCAAAATCTACCATGCTCAATAGAAATAGATCAACTTGGGTCTCCAGACCCCCAATAGTCACCAAACACGACCGATATACATGGTCTACAATAATAGTATCACTTACCGGGGTAGATACATGAACAGGTAAGGCAAGACACCCTCGGGTCGTACCCAAATGATGACCAAAATATGAAGACACATAAGAATAGGTGGAACCGGGATCAAATAAGACAAAGGCATCCCTGTGGCAGACTAAGATAATACCTGTAATGACGGCATCTGAAGCAATGGCATATGTCCTGCCCTGAAGAGCATAAAAGCGAGCCTGACCACCGCCCGATCGGCCTTCTCCTCGGGGGCGACCCCTGGCTGCCTGACCCTCACCCCTAGCTGGCGGGGCGGGTGCTGAAGAAACTGGACCAAAAGACGAGGGTTGATCCCTCTGTTGAGGTGAGCTAGCAGCTAGACGAGGACACTGCCTCCACATATGCCCAAACTCTCCGCACTCATAACAACTCCCGGGTGCTGGAGAATGGGACTAAAGGGAACCCCGTGTGCCAGAGTGACTAGCTGATACACTCGGCCTGGAAGAACCCTGAACAGATGGAGCTCGAGATGAACCCTGTGCTGGGAGAGCGCTAAAAGAAGGCTGACTCTACTGGTAACCCTGATGACCACGACCTAAAGATGACCCACGATACTCGGAACGGGCCGATTGAGGAGGCCTGAAAGAATGACCTCTACCCTACTGGAACTGTCCCCTAGACGGAGCACCACTGAAACTACCAGAACCTCAAGGCCTCTTGGCCTCCCTCTCCTCTCTATCCTGACGGAGAGTCGTCTCAATATCACAAGCAATATCAACTTTATCCTCAAAGGAAATACCCAGAACTCTCTCTCGAGTCATCAGAACACGAAGGTGATAGTTAAGTCCATCCACAAACCTCTTGATCCTCTCCCTATCGGTCGGAACTATCCAGGAGGCATGACGAGCCAACTCAAAAATTTTTGCCTCATACTAGGTCATAGTCATATCTCCCTGTCGAGGCCACTCAAACTGCCTACGTATCTCCTCTCTCTGAGACTGCGGTACCCACTTCTCTAGAAAGAGAGTGGAGAACTCCTGCCATATCAAAGGCGCTGCACCTGCCGGCCTATACCACTCATATGCCTCCCACCAAGTGAAGGCAGTCCCAATGAATTGAAATGTGGTAAATGCTGCACCACTCGACTCCAAAATCCCTGTCGTTCGAAGCATATGCTGACACATGTCGAGAAAACCCTGGGCATCCTTGCCCTGTGCACCACTAAAAACTGGAGGCTGGAGCCTACTGAACCTCTCAAGACAACGCTGCTCATCGTCTGGCATAGCTGGAACCACAAAGTCCTGAACTGGTGCAACCGGCTGAGCTGGAGCTGCTCCCGGTGTCTGCAATCCCCGCACTACTTGCTCAGGTGTGCGGGCTGCGGCGGTCTGATTGCCTCCCTGGGCCTGAGAAGTAACTGCTGCGGTAGAGGTTGAAACTGCCTGAGCCAGGCCAGTCCAAACTGATAATATCTGAGCAAGGCCTCCTGAAGGCCGAAAATCACAATGGGCACCGCCGGTGCCTGAACATGTGCTGCTGGAATGTCTGTAGCTAGAGTCTGATCCTGAGCCAGGGATACTAGTGGAGCAACAGGTACTGCCCTCGCGGCTCTGCCTCTACCACGACCACGACCGCGTCCATGGCCTCTGGTGCCCTCAATGGGTGGTACTGGTGGTCGTCCGCCTCGTCCTGCAGCACGAGTCCTCACCATCTACGAGAGAATAGAACATAGAATTTTACTTCTCGGATCAACAAAGTCGCACGACAAGAATTTCAAGAATATGAAGTTTTTCCTAAAGGTTCTGTAGCCTTTCGAGGATAAATACGGACGGTCTCCGTACCGATCCACGAGACTCTACTAAACCTGCTCATGACTCGTGAGACCTAGTAACCTAGGCTCTGATACCAACTTGTCATGACCCAATTCCCACACCCGGTCGTGATGGCGCCTCTCGTGAAGACAAGGCCAGCCAACAGAACATCAACGCCTCTTCATTGTTTAATTAGCATGAATAAGTCTAAAATATTAATAAAATCACCATAAGAGCGGAAGAAAAGAAATAAATAGGGAACCATCCCGATACAGCCCAAAATCGAGGTGTCACAAGTCACGAGCTACTACAGAGTTTACTATAATTTCACAAAATCTGGAACTAGGAACAAAGTCTGAAGATAATGTAAATACAGAAGATAAGGGAGAAAACGTGGTTGTGGACGTCGACAGCTACGTCGTCACTCCTAGTTCGCCTGGTATGGAAGGAATCAGCGCTCAGGAACGAACTTTGCTATGCCTGTATCTGCACACATGGTGCAGGGAGTAATGTGAGTACTCTGACCCAGTGAGTAATAAAAATAAATAACGACTGAGAGCATAAAATCCCATGAAGGCACAAATATTGATATCTCAAGCAGTAAAATCAGTTAAGCAGTAAACCAGTAAAGTATCAAAAATTCTCTTTTAGAATAGTTAACGACAGATATTTTCAACCAGTAAGCAATAATCAGAAACCTGCCCCTCGGGCGCAATATCAAGCTCTCAGTACAGTATTATCTTCGCGGGCTCGGTGTCAGTCACACACTACAACATCATCCCCTGGGGCTCACTCTCAAATCACATGGGTACCCGCGCTCACTGTGGGGATGCAGACTCCGGAGGGGCTCCTACAGCCCAAGCGTTATATCATCATAAGGCCTGAAATCCTATACATATAAACATGAGGCCTGAAAGTCTTCTCATAATACACTCGAGGCCTGAAAGCCTCCTCACATATTGCTCGAGGCCTGAAAGCCTCCTCGCATCACTCAACATATCCTCACATATGGCCCTCGGCCTCAATCAGTCCAAAAATAATCATAAGCCCCTCGGGCATCAGTAAAACAATAATGCTCAGCTCAAACACTAGTTCAAATATCAGTTAAAACTCAAGGTTAAGTAAGAAATATAGCTGAGTTCATAAAACAGTGTAATTCAAATGGACTGAGTTCAAATAATAATTCAAATAGTAAGGAAAACAGTGATGATAGCTTACAAGGAGTTCAAACAGCCGGCAATAAGCCCAAGTCATAGAGAAAAACAGCAAGTCATAGTCAAATACGCGATAAAGTATCATCCAGACTGGACCAAGTCACAATCCCCATAGTAAATGACCCAGCGCTCGTCATTGAACGCGTGTCTCATCTCAACATAGCACTATGTTGTGCAAACCCGGGGTTTCAAATCCTCAGGACATCATTTAAAATTATTACTCACCTCTAGCCGGCCAAAAGTATAGCTCGCTATGCCTTTTCCTCTAGAATCGATCTCCTCGCGCGTCGAATCTGATCGAAACCACAAGGAATACGTCACAATAGGCTAAGGGAACATAAACCAATCGAAAAATATCAAAAATTACGAAATTGGCAAAACCCGAGCCCCGGGCCCACTTCTCAAAAAATTAACATCACCAGACTCCTTATCCCTCCACGAGTCTATACATATCGAATTTACCAAAATCCGAGCTCAAACGCTCACTCAAACCTCAAATTTCCTTTCTCTTAAATTCAAGCCCTAACCTCCATTTTTGACCTCTAATTCCTTGATTTTTCAACCTTAATTCATATAATAACACATTAGATTTATGTTTTAGGCTCAGAATTCCTTACCTCAATGAATCCCCTTGATTCCCTCTCTAAAATTGCACAATAACCTCCAAGTCCAAAGTGAAAATGTTGAGTTCTATCAAAAATTCGCGAAGATAGAATTTAATACCTCTGGACAGACCTTTTCGCTTCTGCGATAATATCATCGCTTCTGCGACACTGCTTTTGCAGATTCTCTTCTGCTTCTACGATTCCTCCAATTTTGCCCAGGACCGCTTCTGTAGTCCACCACTCGCACAAGCGAGACCGCTTCTGCGGTACGTATGTCCGCTTCTGCGGAAACTCCCCAGGCTCCACCTTTTGCTTCTGCGACTAGACCTTCGCTTCTGTGGAACCGCTTCTGCGGTCCATTTCCGCAGAAGTGGAAACACCAGATACTAGACCATTCAATAGTCCTTAAACTCCAAATTTCATCCCGTTAGCCATCCGAAATCACCCCGAGGCCCCCGGGACCTCAACCAAAAGTACCAACACATCTCAAAATATTATTCAAACTTGCTCCAATCATCAAAACACCTCAACTAACACCAAAATCATCAAGTTATATCGAATTAAAGCCTAAGTTCTTCAAAAACTTCCGAAACACGCATTCGATCAAAAACCCAAACAAATCACCTCCGAATAACCTAAAATTTTGCGCACACATCCAAAATCACCTAATGAATCTACTAAAACTCTCGGAATTCCCTTCCGACCCTCGGATCAAAATCTCACCTATCAACCGGAATTCGTCAAAATACTAACTTCGCCAATTCAAGACTAATTCTACACCAGACCTCCAAAATCAATTCCGATCACGCTCCTAAGTCAAAAATCATCCCCCGAAGCTAACTGAATCACCGGAAATCACATCTGAGCCCTCTAACTCAATAGTCAACATCCGGTTAATTTTTCCAAAACAAACCTTTCTTAAAGAGACTAAGTGTCTAATTTTCATCCAGAATTAATCCAAATCAACTCATTCACCCATGACTCGTATAATAACACATAAGGAAGCAGAAAATGGGGGAAACGGGGCGGTAACTCACATGACGACGGGCCGGGTCATCATATGTATTCATTACATTTGATATTCATTTTGGAGGTACTGATCAAAAATGTGCAACTACTAAAATGAATCATCAGCTTCTTGGCAGAATCCCTGTAATAAATTTATTCAATTTTCCCATCTTGTAGCTCTATCGCTAGCAACTGAACCTTGGTAAGTTCATCATTTCGTGCACACATAACAGATTGGATATATTGCATTTTGGAAGCTATCTTTGGTAGTGATAATGAGCACATCAATTTGCAATTAACACCCGTGATGAATGTAATGTAATTGCTCACACCACTATTAATTTGAAAGATATACAATACTTTAAGACAGCTTAGCTAAAGGAGTCTAAAGTATTGTATATCTTTTGCAAGTTTCATTTCAAAGTTCTGCTACTTCAGCTCAACTAATCATCTCTTATGCTGGGATAGTCTTTTATGTCCCCCGAGTAGGTATCCTTTTTTACCCGCGCACACATACAAACTGATATAATGAATGGCCCACCTTACACCAAAAAGAAAGAAAAATGCAATGAGTTGAGAAGTTTCTCTATGGTTTATGTTCTTTCGGGCAATATTATGCTGGCATAAGTTGTTATGTTTTTGGTTGAAAATGGTTATACTCCTAAGTTGGGGCAATCAATGTTTCAAATTCAACTTTTTGTAGTGGCACTGGTGCAAACCGAACGCCAAACATGATACTTGCCTAGGTCTTTGCGGTCGTATGTTTGTTTCTTATTGGTCAATCTGGTAGCAGTTCTACAAACAAATATGATGTGAAAATATCTAAGCCTGAACATTTCAGTGGCTCCCCTTGGCACATTAGAGACTGCAAGTTATGCAATATAACAGTATAATGACAACGAAAGGTTTAAAATGGTAACTGATGGAGATTAGATTGGTGTTGGACAAATACAATTTTTATATTTATGTGCTTCTATCACACATAAATGTCTAAAGTATACTACTATATGGTTAACCTCTGTCTCTCTCTCTCTCTCTCTCTCTCTCTCTCTCTCTCTCTCTCTTTCTTATTCATGCAGATTTTGCATATTTCAGATATCTAAACTATACTACTATATGGTTAACCTCATTTTTTTGATGTCTGGACCAATGCACCTCTTGAAAGGGTGTTGCACCTAACAATGACTTTAAGCATGTAGTGTATGTGAATGATCGAGAAACCCTGATAGTAATCTTGGTTAATTTTCGCAGTTCCAAACGCAACAGGTCTACTTCATACGTGATAAAGTTGGTTCAATTAAAGAAGGGGGAAAGGTAAGTTTTATCCCCTTTTCTAGATTGTTATTCTCATGTCCTATATTGACTATTCAGTTATTTGACCATGCTGGTCAATTTGGTATTTCGTATCGAATTGCATCATGCACAAACTTCTTGTTGTCAAATAGGTGCATTGCAACTATAAGCTTGGTTTCCAATTAGTTCATTCCCCAGCTTACTCATTGAATTATTTCGTCGAACACCCAACTTTTCAACCAATTCTAGGCTACCTTGTCCTCCTCGATCCTTGTTCGGCATTAGTACCAGTTGTTTGGACATCCCACTATTATGTAGACCTGCTACATCAACTTCAGGTCCCTAACAGTAGCTACAGCCTCGAAAGAATTTGAGTTGGACCCAACATTGAAGTCAATTCGTCGAACACCTTTGTTCTGCTATTTTGGTGAGACCATATTCTTTGTGGGGGATTTTTTACTTGTTACCAAGTTCCAATATCCTTTCTTTTTATTCATATCAGCTTCCTTATCATCCACAATCACCTTCCCATTTTTATTTTCCACCAATAAGCTTTTATTCCCCACTATTTCAATCCCAGAAATCTGGGCAACAACTTCTTTATCAGCGATTTGCTCTTTATTTTTGTTCAACTGCAATTGGTTGCTGAGACTTCTTAGCCTCACTACCACTCTTATCTCCCTCAGAAACAATTATAATGTTTCCTACTGCATTAGTTTGGTCTTCAGCTAGCTTATCTGTTGCCTTACCAAAAGTTCCTTCTCCAACCTGTGCAATACCAGTATTTGTAACCTACTGAACCACATCTACACTATATGATATTTTAGCCTCTAAATTACTAGCCTTAGAACCTGTGGAATTCCCATTATTTAGTACCCCATTACCTTCCTGTAACTACCCCTTAGAGACTTGTCCAGCAGCTGCCAATTCCTTACTAATTTGTACAGTTGCATCAACACGATTAGCAGCACTCTTTGATCCTGTACCAATTGACAGAAATTTTGCAGCACTAGCCAATTTGACAGAATGCTCAAAAGGCTGATTTGATATGTTTGCTTGTATGATATGCATTTACAAATATACTAAAATACTTCATACATGAGACCATACATACTTTTGGGACATTAATGAAGCAGATTCTTGCAATTTTGTTTGTGTCCCTTTCTGGTTATAGACATTTAGTTTCATAACCTCGCAAACTATTATCAGCTTTGTTGTTTGGCAACATTAACTTCCTATTGACATAGTTATTTTATAATTTCAGGTCATATAGTCTAATGTTCAATAATTTAGCGGGTGAAAGATTTTAATATGACGAAGAGTTTCAGAGATTATTTGAAGATTGTTATTCGTTAAGATTAGTTATATAGTGACATTAGCTATTTACTTCAAACAATATGAGTTATTTTTTAAGGTTTTGTGATATTAATATTTTGGATTATTAGTGCTTCCTTTTGTTCGTTAAGATTTAACAAGATATACTATAGTTTTATGAATTAATATCAATATATTTTGTTATTTGCATTATTTTTTGGTCAAATGTAGTAGCTATTATTAATGGTGGCTAAACTGACCGTTATAGCTTGTGAATTTATTGCCAATTTAATAGGATGAAGACATTTATACAGGGATATTGTAACAATTATATTGCTATTAAAGATAATTTTTAGCGGCAATTTAATTGACTTTGCTATCCATTAAAATGGACACTAAAGGGGCATACTAATACGTTTTTAGAAGAGATATTGTTGCCAATTTAATTGTCACAAAACAATTACCGCTAAAGGTATGGACTTTTAGCGATAAATATTTTGAATTTAGCGGCTATAAAAATGGACATTAAAGGAGCATTATTAGTCGTTTTTAGAATGGGTTTAGCAACCATAATAATTGTCTCAAACAATTGCCGTTACAGCAGATGAGTTTTAGCGGCAATAAATCATACCCTTTACTAGCTTTTGGAAAAAATGCCGCTAAAAGCTTTACCGACCCCGGCATCATCTTTTAAAGATCAAACCGATAAATGCTATAGCGATAATTGTTATTGCCGCCAATACTATTTTATATTGCCACTAAAGGTCCTTTTTGTAGCAGTGAACACATTTGTGGGAACTGATTCTCAAGTGGATGATGGTATTTGGTGCAGACACTATCATGAGGTAGAATTTTGAAATTGCTAGTGCAAAATTAATTTTGGAAAAGGCAATAATCTAGTGTCATCAGGTAGCATTTTGCTTCCTAACTTTCTTGGTAGACATTCTCTTAGTCCACCATCTTCGGTATTGTTGCTTTTGCATTAATTTTGTCTCTGATTTCCCTCTTTGTACCCAACAAAATTGTGTGAGATCAAAGTGGCAATGACGTTTAGTGAGATGTATTTTTGTTACGCAACGAATCTACAGGTTATACAGGGTCATGTTGTCACACCTCCTTTTTTACACACCCGAAGGTAGTGTAAGGGAGTTTTTTCAATTTAAGTGACATTGTTCGAAATGAAATTATTTATTTTTTATTTCAGAGTCGCCATTTGGGATGATTTATTTTCCGGTGTCCCAAGTCACCAGTTTATTTTAAAATCCCAAATCGAAGAAAATTCGACTTTCCTTTTGAAGTCTACGAGCCAGAAATTCTGAATAAGGAATTCTGTTAACCCGAGGAAAGGTGTTAGGCACCCCCAGATTTCGTAGTTCTAGCACGGTCGCTTAAACTATTATAATTAGCCTATTATCTGATTTTAATACATGTTTTAGCCTATGATATAATTTTAACTTATTAAACTGCTTTTAATTATTTTTAGAAATATTCGACATCATTTAAAACACATCTTGAACCACGTCACGTGAAATGCGTCCGCGGTCCACGACATGTTTTATCCAACGTTGTTGAGATTTGAATTTGGGTTACATGAAATGCACATCCGAGTTTAAGAAATTAATTTTTAAAATAGCACACCTAAAGCAACTACGCACTTTCAACTTTGCGAGGGCCATAGAAAATTCCACTAAATGGCGCTTCTCAATTTCTAAGGATTAAAATTAATTAAATGAAGGTCACGCATTTGAGATTTTATTCGGCATGGCACACCTCAATTCCGATTTTAAAGGAAAGTCAAATTAGGCTTTTGAGGTCCATAAAATATATTTTACCTAATATGACCCGTCTCGAATCTAATTATGAAAAGGGTTAATTAATTAACCAAAGCTCTTGGGGAAGGTTGGAAATTACATCTAAACTAAAGCTGGATTGAGTCCATTAATTAAAGGATTGGTCTTAAGGGACAATTAGGCCTTGATTAAGCGGAAGGCCCAGCTAGCTATAAGCCCAATTGGTTTTCATAAGGAATTTTTTTCTAACTATACTATATATGAAACCTTATTACCCTAAATGTGCATAGTTTATTAATTACCCGCCCAGTCCACACTTTAACTACAATTTATATACCATTTAACTGTAAGGCATTAAAAGGGCAGAATATTTCCTAAAAACGCGCTAAAATTAAGGAGAGAATCTTGGTGTTAATTGATTATACATTAAATTCAATT
Source organism: Nicotiana glauca (assembly GCA_026770625.1). Lineage (NCBI taxonomy): Eukaryota > Viridiplantae > Streptophyta > Magnoliopsida > Solanales > Solanaceae > Nicotiana > Nicotiana glauca. The sequence continues at coordinate 32,568 of MU762546.1, forward strand.
TTTAAAAAGGGAAAGGAGATTTCTCATCTGCGTATTTTTTTCCAAAACTACAATTCAAAAATTCTCGAAAAAAAAAAAAAACGAACAATTCAAATTTTCGAGTTTCAACAACTCAAAGTTGAAAAAATATGTTCTTCCATATATTTTCCACCATTGATAGCCATTAAAAAGCTTGAAAGCTTTGAATTCAAATTTGGATTTTCAAAAATCATTATTTGTTTGGATTGTGTGTTGTTGTAAAATAATTCGGAATATGTTTAGGAGTTTATATCTCAATTTTTAGGGGTTTTGGTGAAGATTAGACTTGGTTTTGACTGAATTTCAGATTGAAACTCGAAGAAGAAGAAGAAGATATATTTCCAGAAATTGTAGATAAATTGTAGAATTGTAGATAAATTGTAGATTGGAAAGACTAAAACTTCTACAAATCTTCTACAATTATGTCGAAAATGCCAATTATGATACAATTGAAATGGGAATTGGGATATTAAAATTCAATGTATCCAGTTTGTAGATAAATTGTAGATTATTTGTATTCTGATTGTAGATGCATTGTTTTCTGTTTTCAAAAATCCAAAATGACTAAAGCTTCTACAAAATCTTCTACAAAAAAAAAGTCTACAATTTATCTACAATTTTTCTAATTTTTCTACAATGTTTCTACAATTTATGGAAATATGTCTTCTTCTTTTTCTTCTTCGAGTTTCAATCGACTGTGTTAACCAGTAACCTTCAGCCACTGCCAAAAATAAACAAAAAAAAGAGGTTAATAAAAATAACGATACATTGATGTTTTGTACGTGTAAATAGAGAATTGGTAAATAGCTAATCATTGTTGTATAAGCCGATATTTCCTTGACTTTCTCATTCTTACTCTCCTTTTAGCAAACAATCCCTCTCAGTTTAATTTTTTGTAGCAGTAACCTCACAACTACAAAGAGATAATCATCACGAGGATTATTATGTACAATTGTACTTTTAGATGATAGAGATAATTATGATCAAGCTTCAAACCAAGGAGGAAATTTTTCAGAGGGCCACGCATATGAACTGGAACCCGTCTGAGCTTATTCGAAAACCTTCCAAACTCTAAGATGATTATGGAAGAATTAATTACAAAACAGTGGGAAGATACGGTCCTATAAAAGCGCCTAATATAAATGCACCCTTAATTATATCCCTAATTTGAATTATGGTATATAAATAGTAATTTGGTATACTGAAATATAATTAATACAAACCTTAAACATTGAGGGTAATAAGATTTCATATATGGTATAGGAAAGTAAAAATCCCTTTTCATAAACCTTCATGTCGAAGAAGGCTTAAGTGAAGCCCATAACACACTGGGATCTCAAATGAACATTGGGCCAACGTTCAAAGCCCAATGGTGTGGATCCAATGAAACCAATTAAACAAGGGATTTTTATATACCTATACCATATATGAAACCTTATTCCCCTCAATGTTTAAGGTTTGTGTTTATTACATTTAAGCATACCAAATTACCATTTATATACCATAATTCAAATTAAGGGTATAATTATTGCTTCATTTATACTAGGCGTGATTTTAGGAGCATATATTCTCCAATTTTA
>MU762546.1:34860-73751 GCA_026770625.1 Nicotiana glauca
AAAAAAAAATGAAGAAAGGAGAACAACGAGAAAGAGCAGAGGCTATAAGAGAGAAAGATCAAAACTAAAAAATCAATTAACACCAAGATTGTCTCCTTAATTTTAGCCCATTTTTTAGGGAATATTCTGCCCTTTTAATGCCTAATAGTCAAATGGTATAAAATTTATAAGTAAAACGTGGACTGGGCGGGTAATTAACAAACTATGCACATTTAGGGTAATAAAGTTTCATATATGGTATAGGTAGGTAAAAATCCCATTACACAATAATACAGTCCTTCATAAGAGATTAAAATTAAAACAGCTACTGTCAAACCTTGCAAAAATAAAAAGAAAACTTGGACGAATGCAAATTGCAAAATAGGATTCATGCTATTAAATTCCATCCTACAATTAGACATATACTGAGGCTATCATAACTTGTGTACTATTAACCTCATTCCCATAATAATTCGAGACCAATGTCACGACCAAAAATCCACTAAGGATCGTGGTGGCGCCGGACACCGCTATCAGGCAAGCCAAATTAATTAATCGATTAACTTCTCTTTTTAATACCTTTGAAAAACTAACACTTTTCCTTCCATTTTTTTTTTCATAATAAAAAAAAGATCACCACTTAAATTCAAATTAAATAATAAACGAATAGTACAAATCTTTTGAAGACTATCCCAAAACCCGGTGTCAAAAGTGCATGAGCATCTACTGATAAGGAAAAATAAAATACAACATCCGTCTGAAATACAATGGACAGGAAATATATACAATATGTTGAAAGGGATTATACTAGCTGCAGGTCACCTCGAATGATGCAACTCACCTAGTCCCAGAATCAACTGTGCTGCTACGCCCAGTAGGCTGCTAGAGGTACATATACCTGTGCAACAAAAATACACAGAAGTGTAGTATGAGTACGTAAACAACGTGTACTCAATGAGTATCCCGCCTAATCTCGAAGAAGTAGAGATGAGATGGTCAACTTCGACACTTACTAGGGGTCAATTGACAATATACTAATCATGTGAGTAAATCATGGATTTATATTGCAGTTCTAATTTACGAAGTCGGAAAACAAGTAAACACCTTCAACAAATAATCAAGGATTTTCAAGGTTTACTCTTTATTATCTTATCAAATTATATCAAGCCACAAATGGCAATTTCACATTTAAAATTCTCAAGCGACAAAAAACATGCGCAAATCACACCGAGGCGACGGCCCGATCCAACAGGAATGTAAACTGTGCACTGCTGAGGGTCGAACGGCCTGAACCATAGATGCATCTATTTAATCTGCCAAGGCGTTCGTCACGTTCCATAAATAAACACATACCCTGCTCGCGAATCATGCATGCGATGCAGGTATACATAATAAAATACATGCTCAAGTAGCCAATTAAGAATTTATCGGGGCTATTTATCCAAATAAGACAATTTCTCTTTTTAACAATTCAGAAAAAATGATGTTTAATCTCTTTTTGAATTCATTTACTAATCAAAGGTGATTTAAACAATCAAAGCTATCAATGGGTTCATAAATAATCCAAGTACAACATGCTCATGGGTCCTAACTACTTGGACAATAGCATAATAGTAGCTACGCACGGACTCTTGTCACCTCGTGCGTACGTAGCCCCCACATATAGGAGCACATAATCAATTATTTCACCTATGGGGACATTTCCCTCTTACAAGGTTAGAAAGGGGACTCACCTCGCTCCGAAGACTCATAGCCGGCATTCTACATTCTTCCGAAGGCTTAAACCAACGCACGTTGCTCCAAAACTAGCGAATAGTTATACAAATCCATTAATATATGCCCAATTAAACCTTAAAACCTAATTTATAACAATTCCTAACCCCGAACGAAAAGTTGACAAAAATACCCTCGGGCCCACGTGCCCGGAATCCGAATTTTCTCGAAGATAAAGTTTACCCATGAATTCATGAACTCAAATATATGATTTTCTTTTAATTCCATATTCAAAATCGTGGCTAAATTCCAAGAATATAATTTTCTAGGTTTTCCCCTAACCCTCAATTTTTTACCCATTTACATGCGAAAATCTATACATAATCAATGTATTTAACTCATAATAGGTGGGATTAGCTTACCTTATCATTGATGAATGAATTCCCCTCTTGAATCCTCCAAGAATCGCCCCCAAGCCAAGAAAATATGAGAGAAATGGCCAATCCCCGACTTTAAAAATAACCTTCTGCCTCCAGGTATTTTCGCTTCTGCGCAAATATTTCTGCTTTCGCGGTCCCGCTTTTGCGGAAAAGATTCTGCTTCTGCCGTCATTGGGCTCCAGCCCAATTTTACTTATGCGGACGGTCCACCGCTTCTGAGGTTCCGCTTTTGCGGATAACCAGCCGCTTATGCGGCTTCCATTGGACCTCTCATTTTTGCTTCTGCGATCCTCCTTCCGCAGATGCGGTCCCCCTTCTGCGGAACCTTGACCGCATCTGCGGTCCACGAGCCTTCGACCATAAATCGCTTTTGCGGCTCCCCTTTCGCTTCTACGGGGCCGCTTCTGCGACTACCCAACCGCAGAAGCGGAAACACCAGCAACCAGATCCTTCAGCTATTCTTCAACTTCCAAATTTGATCCGTTAACCACCCGGAATCCACCCGAAGCACCCGGGACCTCAACCAAACCTACCAACCAATCCCAAAACACATTACAGACTTGCTCGAGGCCTCAAATCATAACAAACAACACTAAAATCATGAATTACACCCCGATTCAAGCTTTATGAACTTTGAACTTTCCAACTTCTATTTTCGATGTTTAAACCGATCAAATCATGTCCGATTGACCTTAAATTTTGTATACAAGTCATATTTGACATTACGGACCTACTCCAACTTCCTGAATTGGATTCCAACCCCGATATCAAAAATTCCACTTCCGGTCAAACTTCTCAAAAACCTTCAAATTTCTATCTTTAGCCAAATGGCTTCAAAATGACCTACGGACCTCCGAATTCACTTCCAATCGTGCTCCCAACTCCAAAATCACCATACAGAGCTACTCCTAGTCTCGGAATTCCAAACGGGCATTGAAAACACTAAAATGTACTTCAAGCCAAACTTAAGAAATTTCTTCCAAACTGCTAACTTCCACAATAAGCGCCAAAACACTCCCAGGTTATCCAAAACTCAATTCGGGCATACTCCCAAGTCCGAAATTATCATACGAACCTGCTGGAACCTTCGGATTCCGATTTCGAGGTCGTTTACTCAAAATTCCAATCTTAGTTCATTCTTTCAACTTTAAGCTTCCGAAATATGAATTTTCATTTGAATTTAGCTCTGATCTTCCTTAATTTCAATTACGGCCATGTGTACAAGTCACAATACCTTAAATGAAGCTGCTCATGGCCTCAGATTGCTGAACGACGCGCTAGAGCTCAAAACGACCGATCGGGTCGTTACATTCTCTCATACTTAAACATACGTTCGTCCTCAAACGTGCTGAGAACTATACTGAAGTAGTCTAAAATTGCTGTTTAACTTCTCATGAACCTTCCCGTGCTACCACAACTTAGTTGAGCACATTAGCTCGATAAATTCCAAAGATGAATCTTTTACTCAAGCAAATAAGCCTTAGAGCCCAATTCTAACATCCGGAATTCTATGCCCGACCTGTTTCCAACATAAGATCACCATATCAATCACTACACGCCGTACCCAGACGTGACTGCATAACTTTGCCGAATTCACAACTTGCACCACTTTACTCTTAGGATCACCACAACTTTCTCTGATCAATAAATCAAAATTCCACGTATCTGAGGCTCCCATTGCACCTCATGACATACATAGGTTTTGCTCTAATTCTTACAGTAATACCGCGACGGAAGAGATGTGCCAAAATTTATAACCAACTGCCGAGTCAACAATTCATTGGGTCTATACTCCTGTCAAGAACCATCACTGCATTCTGGGCCGAATAATGGCATTAGCTCCTTAATGTACTTCATATAATCGGATTGCACGGATCTTAAAACCAATAATCTCGTCTCACCCAGTATGAACTATTCAAGCAATATGCCACCTCGGACATGATCAAAAGTCTCAATTGATGCTATAATGTGCCAATAGGCTACCAATTCTAACGCGATACAAGGAAGAAGAAAAATGAACTATGAAAAGGAGGTCCAATTACCCCGCTCGCAAATCATACCTGCGACGCGGGCAACATACTAAACAGACACCCCACTCGCGAATCATACATGCGACACGGGTTCATAGCGAATACGAGCTTTCCTTCAAAAAATAGGAAACGAAACACATAAAGGCAGATATAGGGAACTGTACTCAACACCATACTATTGCGGCGCGCAACCCGATCCAAATAACATACCCATGGTGGCGTGCCACCCGATCCACACATAAATCTCACATAAGGAGATGCACATCGAGCTAAATTTGCTATTATAATAAAATACCGAATTTCGGTCACAAGCACGCTAGGTGCATAATACCATCCCTGAGGGAGTAGATAGCACTATAGGCTACAAAATTCAAGCACAACTAAGGTGCAATATACAATCTGAATCTCAAGAGCCATTTTGCTCATATAACATCATTTCTACGCGGATCCCCATCACATAAGCAATTCACCAAGCCGTCTCACAACTCGCACGGCGCAATAAATCATTACATGAAATTGCTAACGACCACATAACACCCCGACCATTCTTCCATAAGGAGCGTTTTGCTGAAATGAACATAATTGGCCTGAGATAGAGCCCATATCCACATTTAGATCCATCCACCGACCTTAAGTCGATCCTGATCGTATCAAACTAAGCCAATAACCCTTCGCAGGTCCATACTAATTTTCCTCTTCTCATAACACACAAGAACACCCGTCATAATCGGAGTACTCATCCACAGTCCACAATTCAGTAACTGAGTGCCCTCCAGGCATATATTCTCAATTTATCGATTTCATNGCCGCACCAATGCTGAAAAGTGATCAAGAATCATTAACCATGATACAAGCCCTTCTTACAGAACGCCGATCTCAGGTGACGCTGAAGACAATACCAACTTACTTTAAACATCGAAACTCCTTTCCTGCTCATCCGAGCTTGTGACATCCTTGTCCACACCGAACTGCGACCTTGATTCTCACTTCAATTTCCATACTACTCACTGCACCCGACATGATAATATACGATAGAACACGACTCTTCATCATAACTCCAGAACCACTAGTATGTTAACACTTCATCACATAAAAGCTTTTCACTGAACTCACTTCAAGAGGAACATAGTAACACACAGGCGAATTCTCATGACCGTAGAATATGCAAATATCTGAGTAGTGGTCCAAGCCACCATAACCCTTTCGGGATCTGCTTACACATAACAGGCCATAACAGAAGTATGCTTCTGAATAATATCAATTACGGCGGCTGACAAGCCTGATACATACCGTCACAATCACTTGCATAACTTGATCACTTTGAAGGAAAATGATCACTAACACCAATATGCCCATTTCAACTATGGCCAATAAATCTACCCTTTTCCAATTTACCATTGCCTTAGAGATAATACTAATTCCATCCAACACATAACATACTCCATTTGCACTCATCTCGAGTGGCCTTGAATCACGAGACCATGCTGTCTCAAATCCCATGAACCATTTCCTACATCCCAATCACCACATCTCAAGTCAAAACATCATACAACATTTTGTGCCTCTTCTCATAGACTGCCACCAAGCTTGGTTCTTAACCGTACCTATAGGCTCAAAACCATTAGGCACCACACTTGACCTCTTTCAATCCACTAGGGCCGTTGCTGAGAGCCACCCGCTCTGACTTGGCCCCGAATATAATCAACTCCATGAGTCTTCCATCACATGAATACCCTCTTGGCGAAGAACCAGCCGAATCACTTCCCTGGGAACCCACATCTATACAAGGCAAATAGGGCCAACGATAGCCCACCTTTAATACTTTCTTTGCTCAAATTACCACTTATGGCCCTTTCCTGTAGCTGTAATAGCCCATTGATATGCTAATAGCCAAAATCTCGCAAGTAGTTAACCATGCAACCCTTTCATAAGCGGTGGGACTCTCCCACTTAGCATGAAGCCATCATTTCACAAATCTAGAATTCACCTGTCCTCTTTACTTCTTATTGACATAACCTCGCGCAATCAACCGCCAAAATTTCTCAAAATCTTTCTGTAAAACCCCTTCTTATATTCTGACTCATCAAACATATTTGCACAACCAATTTCCTTGCTATATAACCGACAAAATTCTTCACAGAAGCCTCGCCAACCACGCGACTGCTAACCTGCTCACTCGGGTAACCCACCTATAGAAGGCTCTCTCCCCGACATCTTCCAACACTGCTGCACAGGGTACAATTATTGCGACATCAATGACCCATCCTGAGTCTGATCTCACTCTCCAACTACACAAGTCCACTTACCCCTCGTGGACATCATTTAAGTGTGCTACAACATCCTTTCAATTCAAAGTCATGCTACGTCCTCCTTCATTTAAGAGGCTCCTTTCCGTTATATTAAATCTTCGGCCGCACAAGAATCCCTACTTTTAGTTAGATCCGTAGACCCCAATAACCAAGTACCAACATTCTCAAATCATTCCAGACTCTCCTTAAGGCACATAGTCATCTTATTACCAAGCCCCTATGCAGCTCTGCTGCTCTCCCACTTTGGGCAAACTCACTTCTTTAATCAACTGCTCGGCCTACGCTCCCTACGCCTGGCCTTTTAGAAGTTCAAAACTCCGCCTGACACTTCCCACATGTTTTCTCATCTTTTGTTGCTTCGTTGTTGCCTTAATAAAATGTATCTTTCTGGAACTTGAATCTATAATTTGTTACTAACTTTAAACTTTTCCGAAGGTCCTCTTTGTCGAACCGTCAACATTTACAATACTGATTCAATCCTAAACCACCGCACCATGCAATATCTGACAGTCGTATCTCCAATACTATTTCACAATATACTACCATAAAGGCAAATTATAGCAGATTATAACATCGACAAACTTAGTACATTCCGTTAGGGCCACGACACCCCATCATAGAAGAAAGCTCCACCACGCTTGCAAATATCAAGTCTCATTACTTCCACCAGCCCACATCTGACCATCCTTAGTCCGACTGCCTTTCCCCCTGCTGGGAATAAAATATTAAATCCCTTGATTACATACTGAGTAAACCTCCCTTCAAGTCATTCACTGCCCCGACACATGGGCAAACATCCTACCATCATAACAATACTGCGGAATAATTGCTCGTAAGCATCGCGGCAACCTATGCCTAGCCTCAAGGCTCTTAGAGGTTCTGTTACTAAGATGAACACTAGAATATCCTTCCATAAGGCGACTATAATAGCCCAATCAATTATACTGGGAGAATCATCATGCGCCACATTTGTATTGCCATTACAATCCTTCAATTTTGGATTTATAACAAGCGCTCGCGTAAGGTTAAGTAGGAAGAAATCAAAGGCATAGGCCTCAACGGAATTGAACCGCACGATAAGGAAATCAAGAAGGGAAGTACTCCTAACAGCCCTGTAGCCTCTCGAGGATAAGTACAGACGTCTCCGTACCGATCCGAAAGACTCTACTAGATTTGCTCATGACTCGTGAGATCGACGGGAACCTAGTGCTCTGATACCATGTTGTCACGACCCAAAATCCACCAAGGTTCGTGGTGGCGCCGGATAGCGCTGTCAGGCAAGCCAACTTAATTAATCAATTAACTTCTCTTTTTAATACCTTTGAAAAACTAAGACTTTCTTCCATTTTTTTTTTATAAAAAAAAAAGATAACCACTTAAATTCAAATTAAATAATAAACGAATAGTACAAATCTTTTAAAGACTAACCCAGAACCCGATGTCACAAGTACATGAGTATCTACTGATAAGGAAAAATAAAATACAACATCCATCTGAAATAAAATGGACAGGAAATAAATACAATATGCTGAAACGGACTATACTAGCTGCAGGTTGCCTAAATGATGCAACTCACCTAGTCCAAGAATCATCGCGTTGTTACGCCCAGTAGGCTGCTAGAGGTACATATACCTGTGCAATAAAAATGCACAGAAGTGTAGTATGAGTACCTAAACAACGTGTACTCAATGAGTATCCCGCCTAATCTCGAAGAAGTAGAGACGAGATGGTCGACTTCGATACTTACTAGGGGTCAATTGACAATATACTAACCATGTGAGGAAATCATGGATTTATATAGCAGTTCTAATTTACGAAGCCGGAAAACAGGTAAACACCTTCAACAAATAATCAAGGATTTTCAAGGTTTACTCTTTATTATCTTATCAATTTATATCAAGCCACGAAGGGCATTTCACGTTTAAAATTCTCAAACGACAAATAACATGCGCAAATCACACCGAGGCGACTGCCCGATACAACAAGAATGAAAACTGTGTACTGCCGAGGGTCGAACGGCCCGAGCCATAGATTTATCTATTTAATCTGGCGAGGCGTTCGGCCCGTTCCATAAATAAATACATACCTTGCTCGCGAATCATGCATGCGACGCAGGTACACATAAAATACATGCTCAAGTAGCCAATTAAGAATTTATCGGGGCTATTTATCCAAATAAGACAATTTCTCTTTTTAAAAATTCAGGAAAAATAATTTTTAATCTCTTTTTAAATTCATTTACTAATCAAAGGCGATTTAAACAATCCAAGCTATCAAGGGTTCATAAATAATCCAAGTACAACATGCTCATGGGTCCTAACTACCCGGATAATAGCATAATAGTAGCTACGCACGGACTCTCGTCACCTTGTGCGTACGTAGCCCCCACATATAGGAGCACATAATCAATTATTTCACCTATGGGGACATTTCCCTCTTACAAGGTTAGAAAGGAGACTCACCTCGCTCCAAAAACTCATAATCGACATTCTATATTCTTCCGAAGGCTTAAACCAACGCACATTGCTCCAAAACTAGCCAATGGTTATACAAATCCATTAATATATGCTCAATTAAACCTTTAAACCCAATTTGTAATAATTCCTAACCCCGAACGAAAAGTTGACAAAAATTCCCTCGAGCCCACGTGCCCGGAATCCGAAATTTCTCGAAGATAATGTTTACCCATGAACTCACGAACTCAAATAAATGACTTTCTCTTAATTCCATACTCAAAAATCGTGGCTAAATTCCAAGAATATAATTTTCTAGGTTTTTCCCTAACCCTCAATTTTCTACCCATTTACATGCTAAAAGCTATACATAATCAATATATTTAACTCATAATAGGTGAGATTAGCTTACCTTATCATTGATGAATGAATTCCCCTCTTGAATCCTCCAAGAATCGCCCTCAAGCCAAGAAAATATGAGAGAAATGGCCAATCCCCGACTTTGAAAATAACCTTCTGCCTCCAGGTATTTTCGCTTCTGGGAAATATTTCCGTTTTCACGGTCCCGCTTTTGCGGAAAAGATTCCGCTTCTGCGGTCACTGGACTCCAGCCCAATTCCACTTCTGTGGATAGTCCACCACTTCTGCGGTTCCACTTTTGCGGATAACCAGTCGCTTCTGCGGCTTCCATTGGACCTCTCATTTTCGCTTCTGCGATCCTCCTTCCGCAGATGCGGTCCCGTTTCTGTGGAACCTTGACCGCATCAGCGGTCCACGAGCCTTCGACCATAAATCGCTTTTGCGGCTCCCCTTTCACTTCTACGGCTACCCAACCGCAGAAGCAGAAACACCAGCAACCAGATCCTTCAGCTATTCTTCAACTTTCAAATTTGATCCGTTAACCACACGGAATCTACCCGAGGCCCCCGGGACCTCAACCAAACCTATCAACCAATCCCAAAACATATTATGGACTTGCTCAAGGCCTCAAATCATAACAAATAACGCTAAAACCATGAATTACACCCCGATTCAAGCTTTATAAACTTTGAACTTTCCAACTTCTATTTTCGATGTTTAAACCTATCAAATCATGTCCGATTGACCTCAAATTTTGCACACAAGTCATATTTGATATTGCGGACCTACTCCAAGTTCCGGAATCGGATTCCGACCCCGATATCAAAAAGTCCACTTCCGATCAAACTTCTCAAAAACCTTCAAATTTCTATCTTTAGCCAAATGGCTTCAAAATGAACTACGGACCTCCGAATTCACTTCTGATCGCGCTCCCAACTTCAGAATCAACATACGGAGCTACTCCCAGTCTCGAAATTCCAAACGGGTATTGATAACACTGAAATGCACTTCAAGCCAAACTTAAGAAATTTCTTCCAAACTGCTAACTTCCACAATAGGCGCCAAAAAATACTCCCGGGTTATCCAAAACTCAATCCGGGCGTACGCCCAAGTCCAAAATCATCATACGAACCTGTTGGAACCTTTGGATCCCGATTCCGAGATCGTTTACTCAAAATTCCAATCGTAGTTCATTCTTTCAACTTTAAGCTTCCGAAATAAGAATTTTCATTTAAATTTAACTCTGATCTTCCTAAATATCAATTCCGACCATGCGTACAAATCACAATACCTGAAATGAAGCTGCTAATAGCCTCAGACTGCTGAATGACGAGTTAGAGCTCAAAACGACCGGTCGGGTCGTTATAAATGGCCATAACAAAGAAAGCATCGACTAACATGGGCCTTAGCTGAACATTTTTTATTTCAAATCTATGCTGATCACTTTGGCAAACTCAATCGACAATCAATCCCAAAACAAATGCTAAACTCAGCTTGGCTAAAATAGATTTAAACATATGCGAATCGATTAAACCTTCTAATATAATAATTCCCAAAAAAATCATACATATTCAAACCATGCTTCAATAACCTCACACCCCAACTACTGGATTGGAACAAAAGGTTAAAGTTTACATATCAAATTTAATCTAGTAATATTGTATCTAATAACACAAAAAGAGCGAATCATACATGATAAAGAACTAACTTAATACAGATTCGATTGACTACAAACTACAGAAGATAGACTAATCACACGTATAAGCCCAAAGCTTCCAACTCAAACAACAACAGCAAGTCTTTTATTTCACCATGCCAAAGGAAGTTCAGTCAATACCTGGTTACAACAAATAAACAAGGAAAATTCTGAGGTTAAGAAAGAACAGCAACAGTAAACCGGTAAAAGTGGAACCAAACAGCAGTAATTTCAGCCAAGACCAAGCAGCAAAAAACAACTTTCAAACCATTTCTTGACTCCCAAATGAGTATGAGGACTTTTGAAAGTTCTAAGTCTAGAAGTTCAAAAAAACCCAAACCAGAACCAAATTGAATAAGGAAATGCAGAAAATTTAGTGTTGTTATTCAGCCGTTTTCACTGTTTTAAGAATTTTTTTGTCTCTAAAATCTGACTTGTGAATGAAGAAAGAGTGTATTTATAGGCAAGCATTAGGGAAGCATAAGATGCATATTAGTCCTTTCAAAATTTTTATTTTTGTTGTTGTACCCTTAGCTTAAAAAATCAATTTTCAAACTAGTCCCAATGCCAGCTCTAGGAAGCTTTCCAAGTTAGTTACATAAGATTCTCCTACTTAAATTTCCTAATCTAACCCTTTTGAGCCCTATTTTTACTTCAGAGACCAAACAAATATGGGACAAATTGACCCAAATCCAAATTCTAACATTGGGCTTTACCAAACCGGCTTAATTCCCTCCTTTGGGGCTTTTTGATTTTTAGATTTCAATTCAAGCCATAATCAAGAATCACAAATTAACAAACTGACTGAAATTTCCCAAAAGAAAAAAAAAAACAGAAAACCTTTTAAAATGAAACCAAAACCAAAAGAAAGGGAAAATGAAGTAATTAGTCCTAAACAATAAAACCCAAAATAAAATAAACTAGAATTGTTATTAATCTAATTTTGTAGCATAGCAATAATTAAAAACGAACACATAACAAAGATGAAGAAAAGAGGGGACGGAAAATAGATGAAGATGTACTTAAATGAAGAAGAAAAATAAAAAATGCAAGAAAAGGAACAGAAGCTGAAACTACCTAAAACCGGATGGGCCAAATCTTGAAATTATTCCTCGAGCCTTCGATTTTGACCGAAATAGGCCTTATTCGTATGTTCTCAAATGAAAACACACGAATAAAGTCAACTTCGAACTCAAATCTTCAAAAATTCGCCGATTTGGTTTTGGGGATTTTAGGGTTCAACTTCGATTAATGATTTGAGGGAATCTGGGGGGATTCGAGGGAAAAGGAGTGAGAATTCGGAATGGGAAGGTGAAGGGGAGTCTGTGGTGTAGGTTTGGGGTGGATTGAAGGTGGCGCCGCCACCGAAGGAAGCTAGGGCGATGCTAGGGTTAGGCTATGGTCTCTGAGGTCGAAGGTGAAGTGAAGAGATTAAACCGGGGGGGGGGGGGAGNGAGATCAATGGCTTAGATTAAAAAGACCTAAACGATGTCGTTTGGTCATAGAGAAAAGTGGACCGGACAGAGGGACGATTCTGGGCCTGGATTTGGTCGGGTAAAGGGTGAAACGTTTGGGCTTGTGGGATTTCAAGGATTTGACCCAAAAATCTGATTCCTTTCACTTCTTTTTCCTTTTATTTTCTTTTTCAAATTAACAATAAAACCTAAATTAAATCTTAAAGCTAGATTAACATATCAAAATATTAATTACTCAAGCATAGTATTTACAAAACTTAATCAACTTCTAATTTTTTTGAAAAAAAGCTACAAAATTCGAAATTAAAGAGTGAAAATGCAATATGACTATTTTTTATGATTTTTCTATTTTTGTCAAACAAATTAATGTACTAATTAATCTAAAAATATAAAATTAAATCCTAAATGCATATGCAATATATTTTGTATTTTTTTAATGCATTAAATAAAATTAAACGTGCACACAAAAATACAAACAATCAGAAAAATTCTAAAATAATTCCTAAAATAACAAATAATTAAAGAAAAGATCTAATTTTGGGAATTCTGTAGGAGTAATTCATGCGAAGCAAAAATCACTTGCTCACACATATAATATTTGAACAGTTGATGAGAAGGTAATTTCAACTTGCCGAAAAACAATGATATCTCTTGGATCTGGCCGCGGCGTTACCGAGCTATGGATGTGTTGTGCTTCTTTAATTGCAAGTAACTGGGAGTTGGAGTTAGTGCATAGATTCGTAAGGAAGTTAGTAGCCTCCTTCTCTTTCCCTAACTTTTGAATCCCAACACCAAGGTATGGAATTCTACCCTCTCCTTTCCTTTGTGCGGAGTTATTTTCATTTTATGCTCTTAATTATCCTTATATCTTTATGGGAATTAACTAATGTTTGGTAGTGGTATTAAATATTGATCATGAGTCTTAACATTGATTAATAGTTGACGAATATTAATTCGGGACTTGATTGTCAATAGGATTGTAATAGTTTTTTCTTTTTTGCTTTTCTATCTATGGATAGATGTTTAATTAATTTGGGGTATGTTTTAGTTGTTAATCTCTTAGTTTTTAATTTGTCAACTCTGTAAACTTGGCAATTGAAGTGATGAGAACAGATTGTATGAATGGAAATTGGTTGTTGATTGAAGCTCTGTCACTATGATAAAATTGGTTTTGCGTGTCGCATCGACTTACAAGCAGGGATATAGAATTGCTTTAAGCTGGTATGACACTGTTTTTGGTCATGATATGGATTCATGAAGATAAGAAAGCAAAACAAACAAACTATTCTATTGTTACTAGTCTATCTTTATTGTTATTGACCGTAACTTTAGATAGTCTCACATATAAGCTTTTGTTTCAGAAAGAACACCCTTCAGCATTGAGCTACTTCTAAGAGATGATAAGGTCTGGTAGTGTGTACGCAGACCTTATCCTTACCCTGAGGTAGGGAGGCTGTTTCCAAATAGACTCTCGGCATCCTTCCCTCCAAGAATTTCCCACATTGCTCTTGGGGAGACTCGAACTCACAACCTCTCGGTTGGAAGTGGAGATCGTTTACCATCAGAGCAACCCCTCTTATCACGTAAAGTATTACTCATTAAATTATAATACATTTGATGATGTAGTTTGGAATTACTTTTGATTTTTATGTACGAAAAGTCATTTCTGTAATCAATCGTTCTATTCTATTATGTAGTATGTGTCAAAACTAGTACTACAAAAGTAATAGAGTGTTGAAAAATATATAAATGGATTAATGTTATAAATAAGATTTTATTTAAAGTGATGTGTATATTTAGAGAGATTCTAGGGTTTATTACTTTGTGGATAAGTCACCCTCTCCCTATAAATAAAGGGTTCTATAACATTGTAATTCATCACATATCAATAAGAATTCTCTCTCTCTATTTTTACTCTGTAATACTCTTCTTCTTCTTTTATTATTTCACAACACGTTATCAGCACGAGACTCTTACCAATTGAGTAGAAGCTTTGGGATTGAGCATAATGATTGTCAATTGTTCCATGAACTTCCTTCATGATTAAATTCTGGTTTTAAGGTAAGTATTTTACTTTATTTTTCTCTTTTAAATTCTTGAAATTCTATAATTTGATTTTATATACAAGCAAAGACAACAAAGTTTGATTATAGCTCTAATAGAGTTTGTAAGAAATTACACCCACCTGAAGTGGTAAAATTTCTATGTCTTGCCATGATCAAACTCATGTATGATTGTGGGCAAAGAATGAAAATCCGTCCCATTGAATTTGCTCCATTCTTATTCCCTTAAGAGAATGTGATGGCAATATGTAATACGTCTGAAAGAAGACAAATTTATTACCATGAATAATAAATCGATATGGACGTGGTAATAGACGAAATTATATCGTTATCATTGTGGTAATGAGAACAATAAGTATTCTCAAAATAATCATTCACTATGTGAAAGTAATATTTATCATCGATTTGATATGAGATTTTGTAAGGCACATATAGATGATTATGGTTCATTCATGATTTGAATGTGATAGCATGTGAGTTATGAATACGTATTCATTCTTCAAAGAATATGAACGTGCTAGTGGTAGTGAATATATACCACACTCACCTCTAGAAGGAGGTTTGAGATGATATAAGAAAATAATGTCATTATTATGGCATGAATGGTCATTGGTCACATACCTATTGTACGCCAAAATATTTTGGCATTGTGAATATTAAAAGACAACGGTAATGCAAGAAACAGATCTTGCATATAATTTTGACCATAACTATAATGGTATAACTTTCTCTTTAAAAGAGATATTCACCATATGGGTGTTGATGAATATGTGGTACTACAAAATTAATTGAGAACTCTGCAAGAGCCAATTATACTATTTTGGAGAAACACAATTAATTACCAATAAGGCATTGTGTTGTAGTAAGTCTCAAAGTTTCCAAAGTGTACACGAAAGCGGTTGATTATATTGAGACTATAAATAAAAGAAAGATTTAATATCTTCTATTACTATAACTTGTAGCGGGGTAATATGTATGTGAAAAGCTACCCACTTTATTCTCCAATTTGTACTACATAAACAAAAAAAATACCACAATGAAGTGGATATTTATTGATATAAAAACTCATATCATAATAAACTTGCAGTTTATTCATAATTACACACATCATGGTGTAAACCTGAAGTTTATCAATATTGATAATTTATCCAGTTGACATAATTGGTTTAGCCATGTTAATTCAAGTATGATATGCAAAAATAAAAGAGAATTCACATGGGTAAATATTAAAGAACTAGAAAGTTCTTTATGAATTCTCTTATATTGCTTGTTCTCATTAATTAATAGACCAATTAAAATTGGAATTGAATCCCATGAATACTGGAAATATCAAATGTGAATATGGGCACATTCACCCGCCATGTATACCACATAAGATGCATCTATGAGATGGTTGCATGTGCGATTATTATTAACTGCAACATGGTGTTTGTGAGGTAACTTGCTCAATAATTTAATTTAGAGCATATTCCAGATTTTCTATTCAAGAAATTCATCTTGATAAGCTGGTCTACATCACAGCTGGTTTAGCAAAATGATTTATTGAGTGCCTCCACTTAATAGCTAAACAATTGCTTATGAGAACAAAGTTTTGTATATCAGTTTGATATGCGTTATATACGAAAGTATATTATTTTCTCCTCTCACAAGTGGTTCACGATCAGGAACCAAATAATTCCATCTTATTATTATTGATGTGCGGTGTATATTTTGATTAATACCATAATGCACAAAGATGGATTCTCAAAGTTGAGGAAACAAGTTAGTTTTTCTAACATGAGGGGGAGATATGATAAACAATTGAGAAAAAGTTACGTGGAATGAATTATCATTTGTACATCTGGATCCTCGAATAAGATAATATGAACTTGAAGTTCACAAAAAGATAATTCATTTGCAATATATTGCAAAGCATGCCAGATGCATTTGATGACCTAAAGAAAGTAACTATATTCTCATTGCAAATGCTCCTATTAATAACTAGAAGGACAAAGTCTATGGTACGCTTAAAGCGTATAGACAAATCATTTTCAAATAAACTTTTTGATAAAGAAGATGAGTAAATGATCAAAATGATCATAATAAAGGAGGCAAGTGATTTAGAAGATCAATATGACATAATACTTCATAAAATCTCATGAGAGATTCAGTTACCTGAAAATATGAATGAGAGATCTCTATGTTATGTCTTTATGAAAAAATATTGAAACTGATATAAAATGTTTGTCGACTACATCTATGATAGCGCTAAGTATAGATGAAGATCTTCAGTCTGTAGCTTACAAACACAAAAATATTGGCCAAATGAAAGAGACACAATTCAAATAGAATTGGTTTCACATGAAAGACATGTCGTTTTGGACATGAAGTTCAAACACTTGAAAGTATAAAGTCAATGGTATGTGCAATCAGTTTTCAATATCTTATATGTCTAGCATGACATGAAAACTTGATATGCATCTAAAGTCTATTATATGGCTTATATTGCTTAACTTATATGACAATCCATTAAGGATTTAAGTTATTTGAAGCATATACAATTCTTGATCTTGAAGTACAACATCCTCAGTGCAATTTGTGCGTATATGTATCTTGCTATAACTATAAGCATGATAATATGATAGCGAGAATCTCTATGGAGATATTGAAAAGGCCATTCCACGACATTTTATGAAGACATTGTATATCTATCAAGAATGATGATTTCAAGGTGCAATATATTCATTCAAGTTAATATGGTTGATCTGTTCATCAAATCTCTACCAAAGATCTTGGTGCACAAGATTGGAATGCGAAGGCTCAAGGATGAGAATTGATGCTTTCATCAGGGGGAGTTAATGCGTTTTGCACTCTTTTTCCTTACAAGGTTTTGTCCCACTGGTTTTCCTTGCAAGGTTTTTAACGAGGCAACCAAAATATGTATTATTAGATATGTGTACTCTTTTTTATTTTTTAGAATTTTTTTTTTGCATTGGGTTTTATTTTAGTTAAGGTTTTAACGAGGCACATTATCCGTTGAATAAAAATTTAAGGGGGTGTTATAAATAGGATTCTATTTAAGGTGAATGTCTATATTTAGAGAGATTCTAGAGTTATTACTTGGTGGCTAAGTCACCCTCTCCCTATAAATAAAGGGTTCTATTCCATTATAATTCATCACATATCAATAAGAATTCTCTCTCTCTAGTTTTCTCTGTAATACTCTTCTTCTTATTTTATTATTTCATAATAATTAAAACATTATAGAAGTTAGGGTGGCTATGAAATTTCCAGTTTTAACCTGTCGGTAAAACAGATGGTGCCACATAAAAATAGCAGCAGTTCCAAACCGCCAGTATATACAAACTGGACTGCTGGTTTATGCAATGCATATTTGCGGAGGTATTCCAAAAACCGTCGTTAAGACTTTTTGGCGCATGCGATTACGGAATTTATGCAAACCGCCATTTTTGTGTTTAGCGGCGGTTCTAAACCGCCATAAAACGCATGAAAACCTGCCGCAAATTCATAGTTTTTTTGTAGTGGGACCTGATCACAACTGATTCCTCAAGATTGTTTGGCAAATCATCAAAATTCAAAGTGCCATAACTTATCATAATGATAGATTAAACAAAGAAAATCTAGTGTTAAGAAGTCAATTTAATACAAAATTACTCAAAGAAGTAAAAAAAACATTCAGGTGCACCTCTGCAAACTAAACTTAACTTAAAAATGATAAAAAGTTATATTTATACTAAGCTAAAAATATTTGACAAATGCCCATACAGAAGTTACGCGGCCGCATAATTCTGATGCGGACTGCAAAATGACCTACTGCGGCCCCACAATTCCAGTGCGGTCCACACACGTGGGAACTTGGGACTGGAATTTGAGGTCTTTTGCGGTCCGTACAAAAATGGTTGCGCCACACTTAGGATTCTGCGACCGAACGAAAGTGATGTGGTCCGCACTCTTTAGCTTTTGGACTTTGATCAACTCTCTGATTCTTCAATATTGCGGACCGCATAATAATGATTGCGGCCGCACATTTTTGGTGCAGTCCGCACTGTTTGAGCTGGCTAAAACCTCCTCTCTGAATCTCATTCCGCGGCTACACTTGAATTATGCGGTCCACACTGCTAGCCTCTTTGCCCAGTTTTGGCTCTTGTTCAGTTTTGACTCTTTTATGAGTTGATTTTGACTTATTTGGCTCGTTTTCCAATATTCCTGCAAGTAAGCACATTTCGTTAGTTTACATAAATACATTTAAGCATTATTTTAGCTAAAACACAAGTAGAAGAGAGCAAATAAGCGATCAAAATCCCTACTTATCAGAAGTCACCTTCAAAGAGTGTTGATGCAGAGCGTTCTAACTTGGCAAAAAGAACCAAAGATGCCAGAAAATCTAGGAAAGTGCAAATAATGGAGGAAGAGGAAAGTGAAGAAGAAGAAGATGAAGAAACTGATGGAGATCAGGATAAGATGGTGAAGTTTGTCATAAGAACTATCTTTAAGGCTAATATATTGTTTGCTGTAAAAGTTGGCTCTCCTAGATCATCCCCCAATGAACGAGCTTCAGACGAGTTGCCTTCAATCTTCTTACATGTTTTGTTGGCCTAAGTAAGTTTATTTTGATGATTGACAAAGGAACACACACATGAACCAAGTCCATACACAGTGTACACTGATACGAGAAGATTCGATCACAAGGCATGCACGTGAAGGAGATAAGCTTAAATGGTTGTATATAATATTTCCGGAACAAAAAAGTTACATAATTGATAAGGAGAAGGACCCCTTACTCGAACATAACTCTATCCTAGATAAGAGAGTAATTAGAAGTTGAAGATAACTAGAACTCTTCTACCAAAGAGGAGTATAACATTAGAACTCTAGTTATTTTCTATTCTACTAACTCTATATATTTCAAGATGTTCTCATTTTACAGATATGCACAATGTTGAAGTTAAACGAGAGTTGAGAGCAAAATAGCAACGAATTTTGCAAGCAGTTCATGTGTGATTCAAGTGTGCAAACCTGAAGCTACATAAATCAGATAGAATCAGTTCCAAGTGTTTGTCTTTTATTTTAGTTCAATTGTAGTAGGGCTTTTGAGTTGTACCTTTCAGCTTTCTCTAGAAGCATTTGTACAGGGTACTCTGAGTGTACTATTCAAATTAGAGTTAACTTGAAATTGTCGCAACAGTCTGAGGCTGGTTGCCACAAAGGATTAGAGGTAATCCTTAGGTTTGCAAGAGTTTTGTAAACGTTGTTTTTAGCTCAGTGATTTAGTGAAATGTTGGAAAAAATCTTACTGGGTAGTAGATCGTGATTTTTTCACCTTTTGAGTCAGCTGTTTTTCACGTAAAAATATTTGTGCTTTTTACTTTCTGTGTATTATTCCGCAACAGTATTATAAGGAACACATAAAAGAATCAGGTCCTTCTATAATCTGTGCACACAAAAAATTGGACACTGTACAACTCACCCGAGTCATATGTGGTACTGAAGTATAAAACATCAATATTTCTTTACTTTTAGTATTGCTCCATTTCCTTCATTTTTAATCAACTTCCATTCACAATATGATTTTGTCTTAACCAAGATGAAGATTTCCAGGATTTGGTCGGTTTATCAATCCCATTGAACTTGTGAATACACTCGCTATAGTCCGAATTATTCTTCTCTTTAAAGAGCCAAATAAAGTCCTATATTTAAGAATGAAGTCCGGGATTGTGGTCGATCTTCTTCTCTCTCTTTTTTTCCTTTGCCAAATCAATAGTAACGTTGAGAAAGTAAAGAATATAAAGCTTTCTTAATTTATTTTTTTGAAGTCATGATGCTTGAAGAAAAAATATGCATGCGATTGATTATTACATCTAACCGGGTGCTCTTTATTTATTGTTTTTAGTAGCTATAGTTGATTTAGGCTTGATTTTGCTTTCCACAGTATCATCTCATCTCTATACATTACTCATTGTTTAAAGTCTCAGGTCTCAAGATCTCTTTTGCAAAAGTAATATCATTAGGAGGAAGCTCAGCTCAACCCAAAGCTATATTTGGTTAGTGTTTTTACCACCTTTGTAGACATCGAAATCTTAATGGATCGAATTAAATCCTAAAGTCAAGATACTACAAGACGTATTGAAATTCTAGCAGTCTGTCAGTATTTCTTAGAGGCTACTTTACCAAAACCCTAGGTCACTCTTATAAAAAGGGTTATATAATCCTTTAAAAAAATATCTCAAAAATGGAGATCATCTCTAAAATCACATAAACTCACGCGATATTCACAAAGAGATCAAGGAGTGGCCGGATAATTCTTGATAATCAAATACTTCAAGAAGATCCACAACACACTTCATGGATATCAAACAAATCCATGAAAGCCCGCACCATCCTATGTTCGAGAAACACGTTGTTCTAGACCTCGAATCACGGAGATAATCAGGAGAGAAGAATCAAGGGGATAAACAGAATTGTACCCGCATCATTTTATCAATTAAATTACGTTTCTTCATATTTGTATTGTGGTTGCAATTTATTTTTGTATTACATATAATTTGTTGCTCTGATGGTAAGCAATCCCCACTTCCAACCGAGAGGTTGTGAGTTCGAGTCTCCCCAAGAGCAAAGTGGGAAGTTCTCTTGGAGGGAAGGATGCCGGGGGAAGGATGCCGGGGGTCTATTTGGAAATAGCCTCTCTACCCCAGGGTAGGGGTAAGGTCTGCGTACACACTACCCTCCCCAAACCCCACTAAGTGAGATTATATTGGATTGTTGTTGTTGTTGTTGTTGTTATGTAATTTGTTGCAAACAAATTGGCACGCCCAGTGGAACCAATTCTGCCCTTCGTCTCTTCTCTCACAATCAAATCTGCAAAATTTGAAGCCAATTGCAATGATGGTCTCACAGAGGGGGCAACATCTCTTGTTCTTTTCAATTGGCTACTCATTAAAGCGGCATCGCAAGATCATGCACCAAGTGGTTCTTTACTAAAGTTGAATGACTGCTAGCGAGACACATTCCGTCAAAGTTGCAATGCTGCATGAAGGAGAAGCCGAAATCAAGTAATTGCATTGTCCTTAGTGAATTATGTCAACGCCCCGACCTAGCTTGGTGGTTATTACAAAGGATCATAACTTCTTTGTGGTAAACACATGCTGGGGCATCCTTTTAGTAGGCGTGTATATCTTGACTTTCTCAAAGAGTCAAATTATTTACCTTGACTCTTAAAAGGATTCATTTTCTATATGTAATATGTTCAAGTTGGTATAGACGTGTGCTGTGGATAGGAGATTTTCGAAGAATCCGATTTGTCATGACATTTTTTCTAAAATGTAAAATTGCTTGGTCTTAGAAAGATTCGATTAGAGAGCGGCGCAGATAGCTTTGGAATTTATATTCAAGTACAAATTTAATTCTTGAATACCAAAGTTGGTGCAACGTTGACTCCTTGCAAAAGTTGCTCAATCTATGTTGTTGTGTTTGTCTCTCTATAAACAAGTACACATCTGCCAAGGCCATCACACTTCATCTGGGCATTTGCATCTATACCCGCTTTTTATGTCACGTTTTAACTTGTGCCCGCTTTACAAAATAAATTGCAAGCATACCCGCTTTTTCGCATAACTTCAGCATACGGGGCTGAAGTAGCAAAAGGCAATCACGCAAAACTTCAGCATTCTAGTAACCGGGCCTGAAGTTCAGCTCTAGAGCTGAAGTTTTTGTTTTGTAACTACCGAACTTCAGCTCTAGAGCTGAAGTTTTTATTTGTAACTGGCAAACTTCAGCGCTAGAGCTGAAGTTTTTATTTGTAAGCTTCAGCTCTAGAGCTGAAGTTATTGTTTTGTAACTGTCGAAATTCAGCTCTAGAGCTGAAGTTTTTGTTTGTAAGCTTCAGCGCTAGAGCTGAAGTTTTTGTTTTGTAACTATCGAACTTTAGCTCTGGGGTTGAAGTTTTTATTTGTAAGTGGCGAACTGCAGCTCTAGAGCTGAAGTTTTTGTTTGTAAGCTTCAGATCTAGACCTGAAGTTTTTGTTTTGTAACTGTCAAACTTCAACTCTAGAGCTGAAGTTTTTGTTTGTAAGCTTCAGCTCTAGAGCTGAAGTTTTTGTTTGTAACTGGCGAACTTCAGCTCTAGAGCTTAAGTTTTTGTGCAGGAAGAACGATTTGTGCTCAGGAAGGTTGCATGCATGATTACTAAGTTCCAACAGCATGATTTGTCTTAGCTTCTGAATCTTTGCCACCAAAAACATGCAACAATCCAAAATCTGATATTTGAGGTTCATTACCGTCTAGAAGAATATTGTTATTCGCCTCCAGATCTCTATGGATAATATGTATCCTTGAATATATATGAAGATAAAGAAGCCCCTTGGGCAATGATAAAGACACGAATCCTCCACTAATCTAGCATTTCTTTAATTTTTGTTTGAATCTGTCAATTCTTTTGTTAGTAATTGAGAGATCAGGAAGAAAGTGTTCATTTATATAGTATCACTGCATGGGAAGAATGTACTAAGGTTCTTATATGAGATTCTCCTATATATGATTCCAGAGAGTTGCAAAGCAAGGAGGAGAAGAAAGGGGGCTGAAGTTATTTTAAAAGTGGGTACAAGTTAAAAGTTTAAAAAAAAATAGGTATAGGTTAAATGGAGGCGACCAAATAGGGCGCCCCGTGCAATTTTTACCACTTCATCCTTAAAATGAAGAAGTTCCAATATAAGGCCATCATACCTCATTGATGTTGTTGGTCGTTCACCAACTTGGATAAATGGTTCAATTCAAAATACTCGTTGGAATCCAACGAAGCAGGTGCTTGTATAATAGACTATTGCCATACTTAATACTTCAAGTTTTGCCAAGGCTACACCTCGACAAACCTTGAAGTAGGGGGCATTTGTAGACACAGAAATCTTAATGGATCGAGTTAAATCCTAAAGTCAAGATACTACAAGGCCTACTGAAATTCTAGGAGTCTGTCAGCATTGCTTAGAGGCTACTCTACCAAAACCCTAGGTCACTCTTATAAAAAGGGTTACATAATCCTTAAAAAAAATATCTCAAAAATGGAGATCATCTCTAAAATCCCATAAACTCACGGGATATTCACAAAGATATCAAAGAGTGGATGAATAATTCTTGATAATCAAATACTTCAAGAAGATCCACAATACACATCATGTATATCAAATAAATACATAAAAGCCCGCACCATCCTACGTTCGATAAACACGTTGTTCTAGCTCTCGAATCACGGAGATAATCAGGAGAGAAGAATCAAGGGGATAAACAGAATTGTACCTGCATCATTTTATCAATAAAATTACGTTTCTTCTTATTTATTTTGTGGTTGCAATTTATTTTTGTATCACATATGTTTGGCTCAAAAGTTAAATGTATACTTTGTAAGCTAGAAAACAATCAAAAATTTGGGAGGGTAAATCATAATCAAATATAATGGGCCTAGAGATATAAGAACGATAACTATGCTATAGATCTAATGCTTAAAATGATATTCTGAACTCAAGAAAAGTTGTTCGTTAGAAGTAAGAGATAGAGAGAGAATAAGAGATAATGAGAAAGTTGTATTATTCAATAATCATACCGATCCCTTTTATAATGGGAAGGTCCCATTTATATAAGGAGGGGCCTTCCTTAAAATAATAATAAAAGTATCGAACGTGGTTGACGTCCTCCTAGCGATGACGCCTAGTTCTAAGTAATGTCGTCTTCGCCCTCACGTCCGAGCCGAGCCTTTATTGTAGCTGATATACGCTTACTGGGCGTACCATTTGGTGTAGAGGCATATAGGGTCAAATTTGACCCCATACAGTTAGTCCCTCCGCTCGTTGGAGGCGTATTCCGTAGACGTCTTCAATGGGTGGAAATGCCGACCTCGTCTTCGGAAAATTTAGCCTTATTATGAGGGCAATGACGTGAATAGGGGAAATATATGGCGTCGTTGATCTGTTGGCATGTGATCTCCTTTTTAAAATGACGTCACCGCCGGCATGCGTCATGGTTATACTTGCTCCTGAGTTGACGTTTTGGTTTCCCGCGCCCATTTTGAATCATGCCTCTTCGATTTTCGTGTATCTTATCCCTATAAATAGGAAGCAGGTTCAATCTTTTTTATCTTTCGAACTTCTGAATTCTTTCTACTTCCCTTTTCATCTTCCTTGCCAAAAACCGCTACTTCGTGCTGAATTCTTCCGTTTCTATTGAAACCACCCTTCTTATTGTCAGAGCTTGATTTATATAAAAAATTATTATGGCAAAACGTGGGAAAAATAGCAAAAAAGCCGAGGGTGACACCCCTTCTAGGGTTCCACCATCTTCGGGTGGTGATGGGAAAAAGGCAGAGAAACCCCTCGTCCCTCTTAGCATAGATAATGTCCTTCCAAAGAAGATACACGCTCGCAGAGATTTCCCGACCAAGAGCCTAACTCCTTCTTGGGATCATAGCGAGCTATTACAATCACATTTGGATGAACTGCGAAAGGCGTACCAAATTCCAGACCACGTGGTGATGGAGCCAGCCGGGATGGACTATGCCAACGTGCACCGGCCGGGATATTGCACATTTCATGAATATCCGTTATTGATCGGGTACGGCCTCCCAGTTTATCCCCTCGTGGAGGAGCTCTGCCGCTTTTACAATGTGTGCCTGGCTTAGCTCATTCCCTACACTTGGAAGGTGTGTCGTATTATGACCACCTACGCGGCCAGGGCCGAATGCAACGTTTCGGTCCACCACCTCTTACAATTATTCAGCCTTGGCTACATGAGGGGTACTACGCTGCAACTAAAAAGCCGTGGCACGAGGGGCCTGGTCGTTAAGGCCGACGACAAGACTAACCGCCGCTTCTGGTGCAAATTTTTCTACATCAAGACGGAGCACCTGATGTCGAATCCTGAAGGATTCCCGGAAAGGTGGAATCCAGAACGTAAGTGTTTTTACTTGAATTCAGTACTGTTTATGATCTTGACCATACGACCATCATAACTTCTTTTTGTTTTCCCTCTCCTTTTTGCAGCGAGGGCTTCTCCACCCCGATTTGTCGACAATATTAGGTCGTGGGTGGAGAGGTTGATTCCATTTGTGGAGGAGTGCCGCACATGGTCCGCATTCCGTGATCGATACGGCCCGCCAGGTAACTCTTTGACCATGGTTTGGAGGTTTCATTAGGTTTCGTTACCTTACTTATTTATGTTGGCAGGTTGGGGCGCTCCTAAGAGGAAGAAGCAGAATGTTGCTGCCTCGTCTGGGGTGGGGACTAATTCTGGAGATAAGTACGTACCCTGTGGCTCGCCCAGTGATGGCGTTCCAAAGGTTCCTCAACTTGAGGTTGCGCCTGTGGCTGCGTCCACAAGTGAAGCAACTCCTTTACCGCCATCCCCACAGCCCGTGGAGGAGACTTCCGAGGGTGAGGAGCCGCCGGAAAGGAAGAGACGCTGGTTGATGCTCGTCAAGGGGATAGCCACGGAGGGCGAGGGGGCGAGCGAGCCCCGTTCGGAGTCGAGGCCAGTTTTTATGGCCGATGCTATCCGCTCGGGAACGTCGGCTTCCCAGGGGAGGGCTGTTCTCGATGCCGCCCCCGTACATAATCCGGAGGGTGGCGTGTCGGCTGCTGCTGAGGAAGTGGATGATGAGGAGAGGGTGGAACCTGAGACGGCCCCTGCGGATGCGGGTGTATTGAGGAGGGATCGAGCCCGCGTGGGGATGACGGCGGAAGGGTCTAACCGCCAGATTTTGATCCCACGCGTATATAACCTGTTGCAACATAGCGAGGAGGCCGCAGCGCATATGACCCTACTGTATGCGGCCGCTGAGCGCGAAATATTGAAAGACGTTAGGGACAGGGATCTATCTCGAAGGATTGCTGGTGCGGCCTTGGTGGTATATTTTTTTTTCTTTATATATTATAAAGTGAACTTTGGTGCGTGCTAATTTGTCTTCTTTCCATCTCTTCAGACCCTCATTTTGGAGATAGAGAGGCGTCGGCGAGCGCAGAAGAAGGCTGCCACCTTTAAGAAGGTGGCAAAGAAGTACCGGGAGTGCCGCGCCAAGCATCAAGCGCTGGCGAACCTATTCGCACAAGACCCACAGTTTCAGGTTTTTTGTGAGGGCCTAGAGCAGTCAGAGGCCGAGCTAAAGCGAAGGATGGTTTAGTTGGAGCAGGTGGATGACCAGCTGATGGCCGTCTTGGCCGAAATATTGAACTGGAGACTCTTCTGCAGTCAAAGGAGGATGAACTGGAGGTTGTCGTGGGGTAGCGGCGGAGGCCGCTAATTTGCGTGCCGAGGTCGATGCCTTAACCGCCGAGCTCAATGCCAAGGCGGATGAAATTGAGGCCCTTAAGCAGGCCGCTGCGTCCAGGTCCGACGACGGTGTGTCTGGCGAGGCGCGGGACATGTGGGTGTACGCCGAAGCTAAGCTGGTCGTGTACGAGGAGTTGCTCGCTACAGGCCGAGCCACTGAGGAGGAGGTAGAGGACCAGCAACATTTAGCTCGGGTTGCCCGAGAAGCCTGTGGATATAGTTCTGATTCCCCAGACTAGGCGGGCTATAATTCCGAAGACGTTAACCGTCTGGCTTCCGGGTCCTGGAGCTCTGCAGCTTATCAAGCTGAGGGCGGCAACGAAAAAGATGACGGACCTGCAGGCGACCGCGGACTGGACGGCGGGCCATGCTAGGACTTGTACTTATTTTGCTTTTGTTGTTTTGTGGAGATGTAAATAGATCCCATTGTACATGTACATTTTTCTTGATGATAATAGAAGTTACTCTTAGGTTGTTTCTTTTCGTACCTTTTATTTTTGGTATCTCGACTCCACAGAGTGGATGCTTGTTCGTTCGTTTGTAGAGTTAATATTGCCTTGTCTGTTGTTTACGTGCTTTGCGCCGTAATTGGATAGAGTTGGTGACCGATACTGACGGTTGCCTTAACCGTGATATTATCGATGGCCCTGGCTATGTGTGTAACTTCGACTGTTGTCGAGTTATTTCGTTTGTCATAGTCGAGCTGGGTCGACTTATTGATGATGGTGGCCTTACACGTTGGAGATGGTCGTAGCCATGTACGTGACTTCGAATGTCGTCGAGTTTGTTTGTCGTAGTCGAGCTGGGTCGACTTATTGACGATGGTGGCCTTAGCCGTTTACATGTTGGAGATGGTCGAAGCCATGTACGTGACTTCTACTGTCGTCGAGTTTGTTTGTCGTAGTCGAGATGGGTCGACTTATTGACGATGGTGGCCTTGGCCGTTTACACGTTGGAGATGGCCGTAGCCATGTACATAACTTCGACTGTCATCGAATTTGTTTGTCGTAGTCGAGCTGGGTCGACTTATTGACGATGGTGGCCTTAGACTTTTATACGTTGGAGATGACCGTAGCTATGTACGTGACTTCGACTGTCGTCGAGTTTGTTTGTCCTAGTCGAGCTGGGTTGACTTATTGACGATGGTGGCCTTAGCCTTTTATACGTTGGAGATGGTCGTAGCCTTTCATACATTGGCGATGGTCGTAGCCTTTCATACATTGGAGGTGGCCGTAGCCTTTTCATACATTGGCGATGGCCGTAGCCTTTCATACATTGGTGATGGCCGTAGCCTTTTCATACATTGGCGATGGCCGTAGCCTTTTCATACATTGGCGATGGCCATAGCCTTTCATACATTGGAGATGGTCATAGCCTTTCATAGATTGGCGATAGCCGTAGCCTTTTCATATATTGGCGATGGCCGTAGCCTTTCATTCATTAGAGATGGCCGTAGCCTTTCATATATTGGCGATGGCCGTAGCCTTTCATACATTGGGGATGGCCGTAGCCTTTCATATATTGGAGCTGGTCGTAGCCTTTCGTACATTGGAGATCATGCTAGTCCAGTCCCTTTGTCATGCCAGTCGGGAGGGCGTATAGAGTGGCTGGTGTGATAAACTTTCCTCGTGAGTATCTCCAGGCATCCCCTCTGCCGCCTCGTTAAAAACCTCCCCGAGAAAACCCAATTGGGTCAAAACTCGGGCAAGGGAAAAAGAGTGCGACTCTGGAGGTGCCTTTCACAAATGGTAATACTTGAGGTGGGCGACGTTCCAATTGTTTTCGAGCGTTTTTTCTTCCATTGTCTCTAATTGGAATGCCCCTTTATTCGCTGTTGCCGTGATTTTGTATGGTCCGTCCCAGTTGGCGCCCAATTTTCCTTTGCTTGGGTCTTTTGACGGCAACGTTTTGGCTTTGAGGACATAGTCACCTACTTTGAATAGTCGTATTTTGGCCCTCTTGTTGTGGTACCTTTCGACTTGTTATTTTTGGGCCACCATTCTTATGTGAGCCATTTCTTTTCTTTCCTCGGCCTCATCGAGGTCTTGAAGTCTGTTTGCGTCGTTTTCTGCTCTACTTGTATGCGAATACCTAAGGCTTGGTTCGCCTACTTCGACCGGTATGACAACATCGATTTCGTAGACCAGTGAGTATGGTTTCTCTCCTGTAGAGGATTTGGGCCTGGTCCGGTGTGCCCATAGTACTTCTGGTAATAGCTCAGGCCATAGCCCTTTGGCGTCTTCGAGCTTCTTCTTCAGTATGTTTAGTATCATTTTGTTGGACGACTCTGCTTGGCCGTTGGCACGGGGGGAGGGGGGGTTATGGCGTAGAGAGTATTCGCTTAATATGCCATTTGTGGAAGAACTCAGTTGTTTTCTAGCCGATGAACTGTCGTCCGTTGTCGCAGGTGATTTCTTTGGGGATGCCGAAGCAGCAGATGATATTCTTCCATATGAAAGCGATGACTTCCTGTTCGCGTATTTGAGCATACGCACCTGCTTCTACCCATTTGGAAAAATAGTCAGTTAAAACCAATAAAAATTGTACCTTTCCTCGTCTTGCTGGTAGCGAGCCGACTATGTCCATTCCCCATTTGATGAAAGGCCATGGGGAAGTGACCGAGTGGAGAAGCTCCCCTGGTTGGTGTATCATGGGGGCGTACTTTTGGCATTCTTCGCATCGGCGGACATATTCTGCCGCGTCTTTCTTCATAGTTGGCCAATAGTAGCCGGCCCGTATTAAGCAGTGTACGAGGTGCGGTTACCTGTGTGGGCGCCGCAGTGGTCTTCGTGCACTTCTTCGAGTACTGGTGTCGTTTGGTGAGGCCCTAGGCACTTGGCCAGGGACCCGCCAAAGGTTCTTTTGTAAAGCTCGCGGTTTATCAGGCAATACCGGGCGGCCTGTACGCGGAGCTTCTTGGCTTCTTTTTTGTTAGGTGGGAGTGTCCCTCCTGCAAGTAGGACATAAACTGGTTGTTCCAGTCCCAACTCAAATTTAAGGAGAGTACCTCAGTATGATCAATGGATGAATGAAGGAGGGTGACCACGCTTTCTTTGTTGAAGTTTTTAGTGGTTGCGGCCAGTTTTGCTAGGCCGTCTGCCTCGGCGTTCCGTGCCCTAGGAACCTGCTCAAAGTGGCATTCATCAAGCTCGGTCATTAATCTGTGGATTTCCGATTGGTACTTTTGCAATCTCTGCTCCTTGATTTGGTAAGTCCCAGTGACCTGGTTCACCACGAGCTGGGAGTCGCAATGGAGGACGAGTCGTCAAGCTCCGTACTTGATGGCTAGTTTTATACCTGTTATAACAGCCTCGTATTCGGCCTCGTTGTTAGTCATCTTAAGGCATTGCTTGGACTGGCAAATTATTTCGCCCGTGTGGACCTCGAGGACGAGTCCCAGTCTCAATCCCGAGGCATTAGAGGCGTCGTCAGTGTAGAGAGCCCATAGGTCGATGTTGGAGGGGGCACGAGGTGCCTCTTGTTCCGCCTCTGGCAATATCTCTAAGCTGAAGTCGGCCACGAAGTCGGCGAGTACTTGCGACTTGATGGCGGTTCTCGGGAGATACGAGATATCATGATCGCTGAGCTCTATGGCCCACTTGGCGAGCCTTCCTTATAACTCAGGCTTATGTAGGATGCTTCTCAAGGGGAAGGTTGTTACTACTTTTATGGGGTGGTATTGAAAATAGGGTCTGAGCTTCCGTAAAGCTACTACCAGTGCCAAGGCTAATTTTTCAAGGTGCGGACATCGTGTTTCGGCGTCCACTAAGGTCTTGCTAATATAGTAAATAGGAGATTGCGTACCTTTAGTCTCGCGAACCAATACTGCGATGACGGCGACCTCAGATACGACCAGGTATACCGGCAAGGGCTCGCCCGGATTTGCTTTGGACAGCAGTGGAGGCGAGGACAGGTACGCCTTCAATTCGCTCAAGGCTTCGACACATTCTTCGTTCCATTGTAATCCATTGTACTTTCTCAGAACATTGAAAAATTTGTGGCACCTGTCGGAGGATCGGGAGATGAATCTAGATAGGGCGGCTATTCGCCCCGTCAGCTTCTGCACCTGTTTTTTGCTGTTCAGCACTTTAGGTATCGCGTCTATCACCTTGATTTGGTTTGGGTTAACTTCGATACCTCGTTGCGACACGAGAAATCCTAAGAACTTCCCTGAGGCTACGCCAAAGGCACATTTCTCGGGGTTCATCTTCATCCCGTATCTTCTCAATATTCTGAAGGCTTCTTTCAGGTGGTCGATGTGATCCTCTTTTCTCGTCGACTTTACCAGCATATCGTCGATATAGACTTCCATGGTCTTACCGAGCTGCTCTTTGAACATCTTGGTGACCAATCTCTGGTACGTATCCCCCGCATTTTTGAGCCCGAAGAGCATTACTTTGTAGCAGTAAGTCCCTTGACGGGTGATGAAAGTCGTCTTCTCGTGATCTTCCTCGGCCATCATGATCTTATTATAGTCGGAGTAAGCGTCCAGGAAACTTAACAGTTCATGTCCTGCGGTGGCGTCGATCAATTGGTCGATGTGAGGTAGTGGGAATGAATCCTTCGGGCATGCTTTGTTTAGATCGGTGAAATCTACACACATCCTCCACTTCCCATTTTTCTTTTTAACCATGACGACGTTGGCGACCCACTGGGGGTACTTTGATTCCCTTATGGAGCCGTTGGCAAGTAGTTTGTCCACTTCCTCGTTGACTGCTTCATTGATTGCGGCATTGAATTTCATTCTCATTTGCCGCATGGGCGGATGCAATGGATCGACGTTCAACTTTTGGGTGGCGATATCTCGCGAAATCCCTGGCATATCTGAATGGGAGAAAGAAAATAGGTCTGCATGGTTAGTTAGGAATTCATGATACTTACTTGGGTCGGCGAGGCCGTAGACGATGTAGGCTTTCTTCGCTGGGTTGGTGTCTTCTAATTGGACTGGGTCGAGGTCTTCGACAGTTGCTTTACATGCTTCCATGACGTCGGGATATTTGATGGCGTCCGTTGTCGGGTCGACTTTAGTCCCCGACACGACTGATTTCTATGCCTCCGCACTAGCCCCTTTTAGTTGTTAGGTGTGGGCGCAATCTTGAGTTATTTTGTAGCACTCCTGCGCGGTGCGTGGCTCTCCCCTAATGCTGAATATTACCCATGGGGTAGGGAATTTTATTACCTGGTAAAGGAACCGCTCGCATGGCGTGTATCCATGGGCGTCCTTTGATGATGTTGTACGTCGTTTCTTGGTTCATCACATGGAAAGTTGTTTCCAGCGTGACTCCTCCCGCTAAGACGGGCAAGGTTATTTCTCCGGATGTCCGTTCCACTGTATTGTTAAAACCAGTTAGTGTTATGAAGTGTGGTATTACCCTATCTTCGAGTCCCATTTGTGCAAGGACCCTTGGGTGGATAATACAGGCGCCACTTCCATCGTCGATCATGACTCTTTTGACATTCGTATCGGTGATACGTAAATTAATAACTAAAGCATCATAGTGAGGGAAAGACAAACCGTCGGCATCGGAATTGTCGAAGGCGATACTACCTTCGAAGTCATCATACTGTTCGTGGGAGATGGTCCACCTCAGTCTGTGTGTATTGGCGAATTTGACGTGGTTGATCGTTGAGTCGTTGCTGCCACCGACGATCATGTTTATCGTTCGTGTTGGGGAAGGCGGCTTTGGCGGCCCACGGGATTGTTCCCGTCCGGGCGCAAAGTTGATTTTACCTTTGTCGCTGAGTAACTCCTTCAGGTATCCCTGGTTTAGTACTTCTTGCCGTAGGCCTATGCAATCTTTGATTTTGTGTCCCCGTTCCTGATGGAACTCACACACGACGTTTGATTTCCTTGTGGCGGGGTCTGATTTCATCTTCTGTGGCCATTGCACCTTTGTGCCTAGCTTCTCCAGTACGTACACTATTTCTAAAGGAGACACACAAGTTATGTGCGGATAATAAGGGGGGCGTACCTCTTTCATTTCAAAGTAGGGCGACGTGTCATTGTAACGCGTCCGTATGTCTGGGCGGTGGATGGGAGGATCTGGTGTACGACTGATGTCGGTCTATGTTGGGGCGCGGGGGTTGTTCTCGGCATCCCTCATTGCGCCGATCTCTCCTTGTTTCTGAGTGTATTGCTGTTAGCCGTTGAGTCGGCCCATTGAGATCATCCTCGTCCGCTCGTACCTCGGCACAATAGGCACTGTGGATTTCCTCCCATGTGGTAGGGGGATATTTCATGAGGCGGCTTAATAGCTTCTTGGTCGCCCTCGAGCCGTCCCTGCTTAGCCCGTTCTGGAAAGCGGCGACTGTTATACCTTCCGATACATTCGGTAGACTCATCCTCACCCTGTTAAACCTAGGTAGGAAGTCTCTGAGCCCTTCTCCTGTGGTTTGTCTGACGGCGAAGATGTCGTTGACCCTTGCTTCCGCTTTCTTCGCATCCGCATGGGCGGTGACGAACTTATCCGTCATTTCCTCGAATGTTGACATTGCCTTAGCTGGCAACTGAGAATACCATGTCAAGGCCCGTCCTGTCAACGCCTCGCCAAATTTCTTCAGTAGCACCGACGGTACCTGTTCTTTCGATAGATCGTTGCCCACACAGCAGTGATTTAGTGGATCAGATGATCCTCGGGATCAGTGGTTCCGTCGTATACCTTCAAGTAGGGAGGCATCTTGAAGGTTTTTAGGATAGAGTAAGGGGCAGCTTCTTCAGTGTATGGCTGCTCTACGAACCTCCCCACGTCGCGTTTTGGTAGCAAATTGGGAGCTCCGGGGATTCTGTCGACCCTCTCCTGGTGTTCCTTCATCTGGTCGCGGAGTGCTTTGTTTTCATTTTCCATTTCTTTTATATTCCTTACGATGGCAGTTAGTGTACCGTCACTAGTCTGTGCTTCGATGGGTTGGTTATTTACTCGTGTATCCTCATGTTCACCCATGGCAGCGGTGATGCTTACCGTTGGCACAGACCTGATATTGCCGTGTGGTGATTTCTCGACAAAGCCACTTAGGGTGCTTGTCAACCATTCTTCCAGTAGCTTCTTGACCACCGAGGGTGCTTCCTTAACAACAGATGTAGAAGCTCCCTTTTCGTGCAAGATCGTTACATCTTCGGATGGGGAAGATGAGATCTCTGCACCTGGTGCGGTGCTGGGGGTTGCGTTGATGGTGACGTCGTCACAAGCCTCGTTGAGAGGACCAAGAAGGTTGGTGTGACACCCACTATAGCTTTCGATCTGGTGTTATTTTCAGCCATATTTTGATTTCGTGTGATGTAGAGAAAGGTAGTTGGTTGATCTCTAGGTGGATACTATGATTTTGATTCTCCAAATCCCCACAGACGGCGCCAAATTGTTTGGCTCAAAAGTTAAATGTATACTTTGTAAGCTAGAAAACAATCAGAAATATGGGAGGGTAAATTGTAATCAAATATAATGGGCTTAGAGATGTAAGAACGATAACTATGTTGTAGATCTAATGCTTAAAATGATATTCTGAACTCAAGAAAAGTTGTTCGTCAGAAGTAAGAGATAGAGAGAGAATAAGAGAGAATGAGAAAGTTGTATTATTCAATAATCATACCGATCCCTTTTACAATGGGAAGGTCCCCTTTATATAAGGAGGGGCCTTCCTTAAAATAATAATAAAAGTATCGAACGTGGTTGACGTCCTCCTAGCGAGGATGCCCAGTTCTAAGTAATGTCGCCTTCGCCCTCACGTCAGAGCCGAGCCCTTATTGTAGCTGATATACGCTTACTGGGCGTATCCTTTGGCGTAGAGGCGTATAGGGTCAAATTTGACCCCATACAACATATAATTTGTTGCAAACACACCTATATATTAACTCTATTGTCCTCGTGAATATGCTCTTCGTGTTCCATATTAACATCATAAAATACGACCAAATTTTTTTTTTCTTTGACCAAAATGAAGTGATTATGAATTTATAATGCCTCATTGGTCGGTGAATAAAGTAACACGATAGTATAATATTTGTATAATTACCCTATTTTCGAGGGCGTTGAAACTTGAAAGGAAGGATGATATTGTAGTCCATTTTCTCTTATATTAGAAGAAAGAGTTGCGCTTCATCAGCTGTATGTGTCATCAACATGGCTGCTTCAAATTCAAAGGATAATCAGGTCTTTTTAGTTAACATGGGGCACCGTGGTTGGCCAGAAAAGGAATATATAACTTTAGATGCAGTACAAGCTTTTGTGTATCTTGACCAAATTGCCCATTTGCTTATCTCATCATTCACAACAGCCACAAATTTTTGATGCTCTACGTGGCATGATGAAACTGAAGGGCCTTCTTTTTCCCTCTCTTTTCTCTCTATCTGTTAAGTATCATGAACTCTCTCTCTTTCTAACCCTCTCTCTTCCTAATATTACTCACAAAATGCCTTTGAATGAAATCCTTGAAAATGTAATTTTTACTTCTTTTTTCTTTCGGCTTCTTTTTAATGTTAAGATTCTACATTTAGAAATAACAAAGCTACTAATTTATAACGTAACAGAGCTTAATTTAAATAGGATGTGTTATTATTTGAAATTCTAAAAGACTAACATATATTTTTGGTGTTAATAATTGAAATCACTTTTTGTGGTATTACCTGATGCCAAAGCTTATATATCCAATAGATTGTATTATTACTGAAAGCATGGTATTTAAAAAAATTAAGTAATATTTTAGACGAAGAAAATCATGATATATTTTTTTTAAAAGAGAAGAACTATGCTCTAATGCTTAAAAAATCACGTCAGCAGTTGTAAATAGCGTTTAAAATGTAATCTATCTATATTATTATAAAAACATGAATACAATGTCGGTTTACAAAAGTAACCTTATAATATTAAGTATAATAACTCATAATAAAAGGACATAACCAGAATTCTAGATATTAGTCTTACAATCCTATTAGTTTTAGAACATAATACTACATGTTAGGAATCCTACATGATTACCTTTAGGAATCCTATTAATATTAGTACTTTCGGGTTGTCTAATTCATATAAAATTAAACAAGTAAATATCTTTAGTCATATAATCATATTACTTTTAATATAACTTAATGTGCGGATAAAATCGTAACATTAAAAACTTCTACTAATTAATAGTAATTCGCATGAGGTTCATATACAAAGCAAGATTCCTACCCATTTTATGTTCCATAGTCATATACTATAAATTTTTCATGGACTAGAATAAATAATTTTCACCGACACCTCATACTACCTATGTAAAGGAGTGCATTGCCTCATTCATTGGAGCACACACGAATTTGGTAAAATTAGAAAAGACTTCCAAGAAATTGATACTTGCAATTTAACTAGGATCGATTAATACATGAGAATTTAATGAAAGAAATGCACGAATGAATATGAGTTTGCATGTTCTCATCTTCAAGAAGATTTCGGTTAATGACAAAAATAATGTCATTAGATTTGTTTATCTTGGTGCTCAAAAGTATAATCTATCGTGTTCTTCTCTTTTTCTTTGATTTCTTTGTTCTCTTTAGGTCAATTATGTATAGGTCCAGGGAGTAATTCAAGATTTATTGTTGTAGCATAAAGTGGTAGATTTGTTTTTACCAAAGTATGAACTTGAAAATTATGATGATAAGTTGGTAACTAATAAAGGTGGTACATTTTAAAGTTTGAATTTTTGTGCCTTATAAACATAAATAATTTTTATTAAGAAAAAAAGAAGAAGAAGAAGAAGAGGCAATTTTTAGGAAAAAAATGGTTGTTTACAAAAATAACCTTATAATGTTAAGCATAATAACTCATAATAAAAAGACATAACCGAAATTTTAGATATTAGCCTTATAATCCTATTAGTTTTAGGACATAATACCACGTTAGGAATCCTACATGATTACATTTAGGAATTCTATTAGTATAATTATTTTCGGATTGTCTAATTCATGTAAAATTGAACAAGTAAATGTCTTAGTCATGTAATCATATTACTTTTAGGATATACTTCTTAAAAATTCTTATTACTAATTTAATTTAAAAATATATTATAATGTCCTATTACTAATTTAAATTGAGAATGTATTATATTGTCCAAATTCATTTAGAAAAATGAGAGCATGTATTATTATAAAAGCATAAATACAAGATTAATATACCAAGATAGCCCTAAAATATTAAACGAAAGAACTCATAGGTAAAAGATATAACTACGAATACTTAATTTTTGGACTACAATATCTTCTATGTTAATTTTTAATATTCAAAATTAGTAAAATTTTGTCTATTTAATTCTTATTAAAATATGTAAGAAGGTTTAATAAGATCAATTTTATAAGAATCATCTGTATTGCTTACACTACCGCACCATAATGTCATACCAATAATTCTTAAATGGACAGCATAAAGAGTTGAAATTGAGAAAAAAATCATGATAATATATTTGAACTATTTTCCTACCCAAATAATTTTTTTTATCAATTTTTCGTGTAATATTAAAAAATACCTAATTATTAAACATCAACTAAGAAAATATTTAAGAATATAAATGTGCGAGAAAGAGAAAAAAATGGCTGGTAAGAGTCAATACCACTAATGATTCTACAGAGAGATCTAAAAGTGAAATGTCAAATCAATCTTTTACTATTTGAAAAAAAATATATGATGGATAAAATTATAATTAAGATTAAATATTCAAAACAAGAAATGAACTAATATTAAGATTTGAATCAACATAGAATAAATTATTTTTTATGTTAAAACTAAATAATTAAATCTTCTAATTAATTATTTAGCAAGAGAATCCAATTCAGTTATCTTTTAAATTCATCATATGAGTAGAATTCTTATTCAACTTAAAAAAAAAATCTTAGGGTGCATAAATTTATTCCATAAAAAAAGCATTACACAAAGTAAAAATGTTAGCATATATTAAGAATCACAATGTTATACAAGTGTTTGAGGAAGCACAATCAAAGCTAAATCCTAAACAAGATCAAACTTTCAAGATTATATTATAAAGAGCCGACTCTGATATAACGGGATTATTCTTTATAGATGCCTCTGTCGGGACCGAAATAATATTTATATGTCATGCATTATTTGAAATATCATAGCAACAAGCATGACACTGTTAACAATAATAGCAAGTGGTGTACTAACAACGATTTTATTGTGAGGCCACCCAATTTAGATTTGATATACCTCTTCAAACAACTTAAATAACCATCACAAATATATCAAAGCAGGCAATGATGCTAAATCCATAAGAAAAACAAAATTGATAATATGGGATGAAGCACTTATGGTTAAGTGCCAAACGACCGGAATAATTGCCCGGAGTTCTAGAGATATATTGGATATTAATGAACTATTTTGTGGAAATTTATGATTTTAGAGGTAATTTATGTCAAATACTACCAGTAGTTCCATAATTGATAAAAGCAGAGACTGTAAAAACTAGCTCGCCAGAGTTATACTTCTGGCCTCAAATAGAAAGTTCAACTAACAAGAAATATAAAATAAGAACAAATTCAGTATTCGGTGTCTTCTTGATTCATGTCGGAAACAAAGAAGAGCATCCAATAAAAGATGATTTGATTTTTCCTGATGACTTGGTTATCAATCCCAAAGGTAATAGTAGTGCATTTAATTAGAGAAATATTTCTATCATTAGATTAAAACGCAATTTGTGCAAATCGCATAATATAACAAAAAAGATATCTTAGCTGGCAGAAATGAATATGTTGATCAACTAAATAAAATGTTGATTGCAAAATTTTATAGTAAAAACAAAATGATTTTCTGTTTTTGACTCAGCAGAAAATGATACCAATAATTAGTACCAAGAACAATACTAAATATTTTAATACCAAATGATCTTCTACCATACATGTCAAGTTTATTATATCTTACTTATGTTACTGTCACCGTATATAAAATAGACTAAGTTAAAATTGATCTTCCATTGTATATAATCTGATTTTAAAGAAAAATATGCTTGTCATGCTATTGAAAAGAACTTACATACACCGAGTAGCTTATGTAATGGACACATATGGTATATAGAAGTTTTGACAATAACG
>MU762546.1:75107-97313 GCA_026770625.1 Nicotiana glauca
TATTTATTATCTAACTAAATTTTAAACGCTGATATCGAAGAATTCACAATTTAGAATTTCATATACGAGACAAAATGCAAAAGATCTAACATATTTGTACAGTACAATTTTGTTTTTTATAAAATGTAAGGGAATTATATCGATAAATCTAAAGGACCTAGAAATTTGAAAACCGTATAAACTCAATTTAAGTACTTTTCAGTTTTTCCGTTATGGTTTAGATTATGGCTCTAACAACAGTCAATGTGGCATCTAAAGTTTAAGATGTAACACTCAAAGTTAGTTTAAGATTTGAAAAAATTGAGAGCTTTTATTCGTAAACCAGTGCATAGAGAATGGTCATCAGTTAATGGGAATTCCATATATGAACATTTGAAAATATTAATATATTATTTGAAGTTTGAGTTAATTATCCGCTCGGATATAAAGTAGTTTAATCTCTTTAATTCAACATCAAAAATCAAATCTGAAGTTCTTCTATCTTTCAAATGTAATTTCAAAAATTCAAATTTTAAGTAGTTAAAACTATTGAATGTAATTTCATATTTCGAATCTTAAATTCTGAAACATAAACTTATTTTTTGATTTCAACAATCCAATACACGATTCATTGCACAAATCTATTATAAATGAGCTCAATTTTGAAACATAACTTTCAAATATTATAAATAACAAATCTCGATTATCAAATTGTCGAAACAACAATAAATTTTAAAAACCTATTTTGTAACTGAAAAGAAGAAGAAGAAGATGCTAAGTACAAAGAAAAAGAGAAAAATGTATATATTTGAAGTTTAAAAATTGGGTATCAGTTAACTTTTATAAAAATTTAGTATAAATTAAACAGATAATGAAAAATTTAGCGCCACATGAATTTTTCGCCTTTGACTATGGTTGTTGGGCCCGGGCACAGTCCGAGCTAACCGTAACTAGTAGTAGAAAGACATAGAAGAATAGCAAATTTCTTATAAAGGGAAGCACGTAGAAGCACATCAAATGTATTTGGATGATTATATATATATATATATATCTCAGATTGGCAAAATATAAGTCCACCAATCTACAGGATTTTTTGGTGACATAACGTTATTCAACTCTCTTGACTGATTCACTATTATAACACAATTAATACTCCCCCCGTTTCATATTGTTTGAGGTACTTTCCTTTTTAGTCTGTTCCAAAATAAATGACACATTTCTAAATTTGGAAATAATTCAACTTTAAACTCTTCATTTTACCCTTTTTGCCCTTAGTGAGAAG
Source organism: Nicotiana glauca (assembly GCA_026770625.1). NCBI lineage: Eukaryota > Viridiplantae > Streptophyta > Magnoliopsida > Solanales > Solanaceae > Nicotiana > Nicotiana glauca. The sequence continues at coordinate 76,369 of MU762546.1, forward strand.
CTTTTATAGCCACACAAATGGTATGGCCCCACAAACCTTTTACCCCTTAATCTTTTAAGACCACAAATTTTAAAAGTCTTCTTCTTTTTTCTTAAACTCCGTGCCGAGTCAAACTACCTCAAACAATATGAAACGGAGGGAGTATAATGATACTGACATTATATCCTTGGCTCTTGGGCAATTCAAAACCTTGTTCTTACTTTCTTCTCTAAAGCCTCCTTAAATTTTTTAAATCTTTCTTCAGAAATATTCTTGTTTAAATAGTTAAAATATAAAAAAATGGTCCAATGATTAAATATATATGTGGTAAGCTCAAAATCGTTCTTTAGTCTTTTCTTTGGCTAGTGGCTAGTATATGTGATTAACAAATTGCACGACCAAAATACTGATTCCAGAATTTATTTGGAACTCAATGTCTCTCTTGACCAAAATGATATGAATGGATAGCTTTCAATAAGGATACTCTATTCCATAATTAATAAATGAATTAATTATGATTAGTACAGACATAACCCAATGTAATTAAATGAGCCACGTCTTGAATGAGCTCATGCATAGTAGTTAAATATTGCAGTTGCAACTCAATTAATTTAATCAGAAATCAGATCATTACAATTTGAGGCTTCCTCTCTAGTATGTCTTTCACTCCTTCCACAACTAGACATTGACACAAAATTTCCACCCCTATATATAGGCCTAATATGGCGTCTTTTTCATGTTTGCTCTAAAAAATAAATTCCTCTCTTTATTGTGGTAATTTTGGAGGGTTTGTCTCCGGCTACAATTATTATTGCTCAAGATTGCCCTCTCTTGGCTAGATCTTGGTCCAGCCTATTACGAGAATCTTGTATCCAGCAATCCAATCGATACAAAGAGCACCAAATCCCTAGACTAGCTGCTTATTGCTCACGAAAACAGTGGATCTGTATTATAGTCAAGTCGTTCGCCTATTTTTTTTATTTTTATCTTTTATTCATCTAATTTATACTTTGACCTAGTGAAAAATAGGGTTGATGATGATATTGACTAAAATATAAAGGGAGATGAGAACCCTCTTCCATTAGCAGTACTTTAGGAATTAACTATGAAATACACATGTGCAAATTATGAGATTAATTGCATAGAAATCAATTTCTCGGTGTTTGAATTAAAAGCAGCTCATTGTAGGGTGCAGTGTAGCGAATAGAAAAGGCAAACTAATATTACAAATGACAATTTAAGGTTGAAGGTATAAAGAATATGTCCGATGCCTTGCCCTTTTGTCTCCCTTGAGTAACTTAAAAGATATACTACTATCGCAGAAACATTATTACTTACTATAACTTAATCTATCATATATTATATAGTACACTTGAATGATTATTTTTTATTACAAGTATGAAAAGGATAATTAAGTTAGATTATTAATATATATAGGTTAGTAGAGAATTTTTCTTAAGATCATAAAAAAGCTTAGAAAGTTTTAAAAGAAATAAATTGCTCGAAATTAACGTTAATTTCTCTCTGATTATTTGCATGTCTCTTAATTTGATTAAGTTTACTAAATGATTGAGTCATTTAAAAATACTAATATCATATTATAGTTGAATTATTCCTCTACCTTCCAACTGCTACCATTAGTGTTGACATTTGAGAACGTAAAAAACCATATATATGCTGATAATCTCCATTTCTTGAAACCACACTCCTTTTTTCCAAAGAAAAACTCAATATCTTTCGTATTTTCCAAAAATGGTTCGTCCATTAATGTCAAGAAATAATGGTCAAAACTTATATTCCATGCCATTAGGAATAGGTTTATTTCTTTCAATAATAGCTCTCATAGCCTTATGTGCTAAACATGGAAGAAAAGCTTCAAGAAAATACCATATGGCTACTGAAGAAACCAATGAAGAGAAAATAGCTCCAAAGTCACCATTATTACTTTGTCCCAAGCAACTTTTTACAACTATAAGCAGTAAGACTATCCCCTTTCTTAATCATAAAAAGTATGGTGAAAAATCTGACGAGAAAACTGGTTCAATTGCAAGAAAAGAATTTGGACAGGGTGGATTGTGGCAGAAGGCAATTTTGATGGGTGAGAAATGCCAACCACCAGAATTTTCAGGGGTAATTTACTATGATCCTTTTGGAAATAGAGTCTCTGAGCTACCAAGATCACCAAGGGCTTGTCCTATGGCAAGACCATATGCTTATTGAGTTAGCTTTATAGGTAGAAAACTTGTCTCTTTTGGCAATAAACTTTTTCCTGATTTTCTCTTCTTTATTTTGTTTACATTACAATGTATATATTTGATATTAAATGTTGTGTGCATATTGCAAGTTGGGTAGTTTCACACCCTTGGATTATGATTGTTGTAATTTGTTCTGCCTCCCACTCTCGCTAGAGGAATATATTGGTTATCTTTTTATTTAGAATTGGACGGCATGCAATTCTTACCTCATGAGCAATAAATAATTTTTGATGTGAGTTATTTCCATGAAAGGCATCTGAGTTAGTCCTTCTCAGCATCTATATTCTTGATTTATCCAATATTGGCTCCATATTGGTTTACGCACAAAATATCCGGTCCTAAGTATGCAAGTGCCACATTGATTGAGGGAATTAGCTTTCAATCTTAAGCACCCCTAGGGGTGGTAAAATGGTTAAAATAAAATAATTATCCACGCAAATTATCTATTAATATATTGGTTAGATAATGAACATTTTAAAAACGGGTCCAAATATGGATAAGAACCATATTATTCATTTAGAAAATGGATGACTAATGCGTTTAACTTTTATATTTGTTAAGACTCAAATTGGGGGTTCCTCAAGTTGGAAGACTAGGAATTCTCCCAAAAGTGATCATATTCAAGAAGTCATGGATAATATGAATATTCATATTATCCACCAGTTAACCATTTTTTATCAGTATTAAATATGGGTCGGGTCGGATTATTTATCCGTTTTTGCATTATCCATTTTGACCCAATCCATATCTGACCTGATCCGCTCGTTTGCCGCCCCTAATCACCAGTAATGAGATTTTCTGATTTCAAATCGTGTTATCATTTAAAAAAAAAAAATTGAGCAAAAGAAGCTAATAAATCGAAATAAAAGGTAGGTATTTATCTCGAACTCCCACCACCACGGACCCCGCTGGATGGATTAATTAAAAACTAGGGGTGTACAAAGGAAACCGACAAACCACACCAACCCGATAATTCGAGTCAAACCGAGAAAAAAAATCCGACTATGGTTTGGTTTGATTTGGGAAAAAAAAACCCGACCATAATTGGTTTGGTTTGGTTTTAACTAAAGAAAGTCAAACCGAAACCAAACCAACCCGACATTACATATATATAAATTTTAGATATATTTAATATATAAATATACATATTGTGATGTAATATATAAATATTTCTTAAATTTTTTCATAATTTTATCTTTTAAGGTATTATTTCAACGTTGGACTTAGAACTTTTGAATGTTCCAATAAGTTTTATAGCAACTAACATTAGTAAACTAATAATGCTAACAAAAGACATTCAATTAAATACTATGAACGAGAATGTATTGAATATTTATATTTTGTTTTGCAATAATTTAGATAAAAATGCATAACCTATTTTTATTTTTTCTTTAGCGTTTAGTCATGTGATTAATACTCCCTTATTAGTCTACTTATTTTATCATGAATTATTATTTTCAGATTATGTTTATTTTTATTATGGTTTTTTAATTAGAAATATTTTATATTACATAATTTTATTGTCTTTATTGTTGAATATTTTAGGACAATGCCATGACGCTTCTATTTTGTATTATTTTCTTGGAAAATACTTTATATAGTTGTATCTTACTAGGATTAAAAAATATTTTGAGCATAATTTATATGTTTTGTTCTACGAAGATTTTACCGAAAAATACCCGAAAAAAAACTGAATAACCCGAAAACCCGAAAAACCGAGAAAAACCGAGAGTGAAAAACCCGAGTTTTATTGGTTTGATTTGGTCTTTAGATTTAATTACCCGATACAATTAGTTTGGTTTGGTAATTGTAAAATCTGAACCAACCCGACGTATGTACACCCCTATTAAAAACAATGGAATTTGTGGGGTTCCAAAAAGTGAACTTTATTTACAACTATAAAACAAAAAATAAAAGAGAAGAAACAAAGAAACAAAGAAAAGGAACGGGAAATGAAAGCTAGCCATTGCGAAGAAAAATTCAGCTTCAGCCAGCTCACAAATATAGAAGTTTATTATCGGGATAGATGGATCCTTCCCAATTATAGCACGTCGTGCTCATGTATTATATGTTACAAATTGTTTCCATTTAAAATGGCACAAAATACATGTCAAATGGATAGATTAGGGGTGTGTTTATTATGAAGAAAAATCTTTCCTTAGAAAATATTTTTCTGAAAAAAAAAATGATTTTCTTACTTATCTTTCGGTGTTCGGTAAATTTAGCGAAAAATATTTTAAAAAATAAATAATTTAGGCAAATGCTATATGAGACAAAATGGGTAAAGGTGGGGAGAGTGGTAGGTTGAGGTTAGAGGGTCGAAATTAATGGTGATACTTGTTGCGGAAGCCAAATGTATATAGTATGAATGAATCACAACTACTATACCAAAAATTATAACAGTCTCCAAATAATAAATAAGACAATAACGCAACAACAAAAGGAACACAAGAATTTACGAGTCCTAAACTTAAATAGTGCGCTTTTGGGCATAAAATACCTTTCTACTATTAAAAAAAAATTTACATAACTACATAAAATACAGTATAATACTCCGTATCACTTTAACGGAAAGTTAGTCGTTAAAGTTAAATGCAGTACTATACTTCGTATTATTTAAAAAATATTTTTTTAGGAAAACTCTGTACAATACTGCGATTAACCAATTCGCAGTATTATACTACGTTTTGCTATTAAATTTGGGCCCACCATAATGACAGTTTTGCAGGACTGCAGAGAATATTTGTTTTTAGTGTAAAACGTATTATAATACTGTGTTTCACATCAATTTTTTGGCCCACCAATAAGTGCTATGCGGATAACTGACATAACAATAATTTAAATAGATAAAACATGGTATGTACTGCGTTATATATATATATATATATATATATATATATATATATATATATATATATATATATTGCACCCCAAGCTCGGACTTACCTTATTTAAAGGCGTTTGACTTTTATGAAAATTCATTCAAAACTTTCCTTTAAACTTCCGTTCATACTTCTCTCTTTTTCTTATCAATTATTTTTTATAATGTCTGAAGAGCCAAAAATAAGGGTTTCATTATATTGTGGGGGAGGGGGGTGAGGTTGTGCTAGAGAATAACTCTGTGAGGTATAGCTCACCTCCACAGTGTCATGTTAAATTGTCGCTTACAATGGAGTACGATAAATTGGTATCGTTGTTACATAAAAAAATGAGTGTGAGGAAACGTTCGGTTAACCTTAAAGTAATCGGCATATTTCCGTATTCAGTGACTCCGCAGGGGTTTGCTTATTATTCTGAGTTTAACATCGAAGATGATGAAATTCTTAGAGATTTTTTGCGAATTTNNNNAGAATAACTCTGTAAGGTATAGCTCACCTCCACAGTGTCATGTTAAACTGCCGCTTACAATGGAGTACGATAAATTGGTATCGTTGTTACGTGAACCTTAAAGTAACCGGTAGATTTCCGTATTCAGCGACTCTGCAGGGGTTTGCTTATTATTCTGAGTTTAACATCGAAGATGATGAAACTTTTAGATATTTTTTGCGGATTCCGGATGAATATAGGGAATTTATTTTAATAATTGTTGGAAATGTACGTCTAGGTTGAAGACGTTTCCAATAATGAGGGTGTGCATAGTAAGGATAACCCCTAGTCATCGGGTGGTTATTCTAGAGCAGTTTTTACGGGACAGATTCCTGATGAAAGAGCTTGCCTTGATTTAAACTTGTCACCACCGGCGAATGAGCAGCCACAAAATAATTTTTCGACTTTATATAATCCACAAGACGACTGGTAAACATCAATTTTTCTATGTTTTAGCAATGTTTATTTTATCTTTTAATTAGTTTGTATTAACACTCATATTTTTCATAGGGGGTACCATCCGGATATGAATTTTACAAGTTATGACCCCGTCCCTAGTTAGAATATGCGTAGTTCTGGCGTATTGGAGCATGGTGGTCCATCCGGCAGTCATCACCAACAAGAAAACATCCATCATGAAATGTCAAGACAGTACGACTTGTAAGTAAAGTGATATAGCTATATGTAAGGTATTTATCTAGTTGGGTAGCTTATCATTTTGTTCTTTTTGTGCAGTGAAAGCGAGCATCTTGATGCTCCTGACCTCACACAGTTGGCCATAGACGACGTATTGACTCGTGATTTGGCAGATGCGCAGAGTCAGAAAGATGATAGTGATTATGACAACAATGCGGATGAGTCTGGAGATGACACACCCTTCTATGATAAGGGTGATGATGAGGAGGAAGTGAATGTTGAACCTGAGCTGACGAGGGAGCATGTTCCTCCACCTCCCGCTAGACCAAGAGTGTACGAGTCCCACGTGTCATTTCATGAGCGGAATATTCCCTACCTTGATAATTTGCCAAGTATGCCGGACGTGGATGCCCTCATAAGGGATGATGACAAAATTTGGTCAGCGATGTGGGACGTGTCTAGACCAGCGGTGCTGACAAAGGACATGTATTTCCCCGATAAAGCTTGCCTAATCAGGGCTGTAAAAATCTACAGCGTAAGAGAGTGTCGTGAGATGATGGCAAACGAGTCAACTACGGAGGTATACAAGGTTGTATGTTGTAGATACTTTATGGGTTGTCACTGGAAGTTGCGTGCCAGTAAGAAGAAATCAGGGTTGTGGAAAGTGAGTAAATTTATTAGCACCCACAGATGTGAAATTGACACATTCAATAAGAATAACTTCAACTTGGATGTAGACTTGATTTCTCTTGTCTTGATTCCATATTTAGAAGTGTCCATTAGGTTCAAGATTAAAGAGTGTATTACAGCCGTCCAGGAGTATGGCTGTTCTATAAGCAAAAGAAAGGCATATCTTGGTCGCAAACATTCTTTTGAACTTATTTATGGCGACTGGGATAAGTCTTTTCATCTCTGCCCAGGTACATGGCTGCAATACAACACTTTAACCCCGGGACTATTGTTTAATGGAGGCGTGAGCGGAGTCCGGACATACCCAAATATATTTTCAACTATGTGTTCTGGTCATTTAACCCAGCAATTGATGATTTTGTGCATTGTCTCCTGTAATTTCCATAGACGGTACTCACGTCTATGGAAAGTATGATATTAAGCTTTTGATTGTAGTTGCAGTAGATGCCAATGGACAAATATTTCCACTAGCCTTTGCCATTTGTGCCAACGAAAGCGAAGAGACGTGGATGCTTTTTTTGAACCACTTGAAGCAGCACGTTGTTAAACAGCGTTCAGGTATTTGTCTAATATCTGATCGATATGGTGGTATTTTAAGTTCTGTGCGGCACTTGCCTGAATAGCAGAAACCCTATATATACCACCGTTACTATGTGAGGCACCTGAAGGCCAATTTTCAGAAGAAATATCCTGACAAGGCCTTGCATGACTTAATGTGGATGGCCGCAACTGAGTACCACCAGTGAAAATTCATGATGCGCATGGAAGCGATTTGGTAGATTGATCAACGAGCATATACTTGGCTGATGGGAAATGAGCTTCACATGTGGACATTGCATGCTAATGGTGGCAAACGATGGGGAGCCCTGACTACAAATGTGTCGGAGTCATTCAACGGCTTGTTAAAGTCTGCCCGTGGATTGCCTCTCACTGCCATGGTCTGCATGACATTCAAACAGAGTGCGGAGAGGTCAGTTCAAAGGCATGGAGCTGCATCGACATTGATGGATAGGGGTGTTCAATTTATGTCAATACCGATGAGAAGATTTGAAAGGTACAGGAGGCGAGCACATTGGCGATCATTTTTACAGTATGATCACGACCGTGGTGTTTTTGAAGTTAAGACTTCTATCTGCAGACACCGTGGGAATAACCTACAGACGGTGAATGAAGCTAGAAGGTTGTGTTCATGTGGAAAATGGACCATCTACCACATGCTGTGCGCACATGCCTTGAAATGCTTTCAATAAGTTGGTTTAGGGGCAATCAACTATATTGATAGGCAATAAAATGACTGCATACGTAGACACGTATAGTGGGCAGTTGCAGCCATTAGATGTTGAGCATTATTAGCCACCAAAACCTTTTAAGATGGTGTATAACAAGGACTATTTGCGCAAGCTGCAAGTACAAAAGAGAACTCGTATATGGAACCAAATGGATGTTGGTGACACCATTTATGCACGTAAATATGGCATATGCTCACAAATAGGACACGACCATCGCAAATGCCCTTCAGGTGGTATGCGTGGCGGTGGTAATCCAGCTCCTAGCAAGTTTGTCGAATGTACCCGACTATCAAAGATACCCCTATTATTTTGTTTTCGTATTGTTTTTTTGTAATACATATCTGTCCTTGTGTATGTTGCAATATCTATCAAATAAAATTATCTTCCATAATCTTGTTACATCTTATTTTTTAACATGAGCTTTTGATATGGTTGTTCAAATATTAAACATATTGGTGTTTGTAAAGAAGACCAAGATTGTGGACTAAAAAAATCACATATTAAAAAATAAATTTAATATGCAAAGCGTGGTATAATACTATATTTTTTTTAGTTGTCTTGTCGTACTGAAAAAGCTGTAAACCATGTGAAAATAATATTTTGTTGCAGAAAAATATAAAATATAAAGCGCAGTATAATACTACATTTTTTGAGCTGTCTTGTCGTACTGAAAAAGATGAAAACCATGTGAAAAAGCTATTTTGTTGCAAAAAATTTAAAATGTAAAGCGCGGTATAATACTACGTTTTTTGAGTTGTCTTGTCGTTCTGAAAAAAGCTGAAAACCATGTGAAAAAAAAATTTCGTTTTAGAAAAACTTTAATATGTAAAGTGTGGTACAATACTACGTTTTATCAGTTATCTTGTCATTATGAAAATAGCTGAAACGACTGCGAAAAAGCTGTTTGTGTGAAATCTAAAGCGTGCTATAATACCACATTTTATGTGAAATCCTGCCTATAAATAACGGGCGCATTCTAGTTACTTTCGGCGCTTAACAATAACCAATAGCAAATATTTCCATAAAACCAAAGTTCCTCTTTAAGAAATGTCAAACAATCCCTTTATATCCCAAGGTGCTATTGCGGAGAAAAATACAGTATGTATAATTGGTGGGAAGAAGGTGGACGCCGCTACTGGCGTGTATGAAAAAGTTTGATAGTCAACCCGACGAGCGTAAATGTGATTTTGAGGTATGGATGGATGAACCATGTGAGCAAAAATACTACAAAGAGAGAATTTATTCTCTTCATAATTTGTGTACAATGCAATGGGAAAGAGAGTGCCGAACCAACCAAGAAATTGAGGAGTTGAAGGCGAAACTCAAGGAGGTGGAAGAAGAAAAAAAAGCTGGAAGACCAACTCAAGTGGTTGGAGCAGAGAATACTAGGTGGTCGTGACTAAACAATGGCTTGTACGTGTTGAGTATAGTAGTGTATCTTTATGTTTCCCTTGTCAAGTATTCTCATTAGTTGTACTATTTGTTTTTTGTTAAGTGTATGTTTAGGTGCGCTCGTTTTGTGTTTGTGTTGTCATGTTAAAATAAAATTATTGTTCAAATTCTGTTACAATAAAAATATTGTTAAAATATAATTGTTGCCATTATTTACATAATGTAGTATTTTCTTCATAAAATTGTTCAAATATTCAACTTATTTGTAAGTTGTCTCATCGTTCTCAAAAAACCTGAAACGACTGCGGAAAAAGTTATTTTGCTGTAGAAAAAATTATTATGTAAAGCGCAGTATAATACTACTTTTTTGAGTTGTCTTGTCGTTCTGAAAAAACTGAAAACTATGTGAAAAAGCTATTTTGTTTTAGAGAAATTTAATATCTAAAGCGTGGTATAATACTACATTTTATGTTAAATTTTGCCTATAAATAACAAGCGCATTCTAGTTATTTTCTGTGCTTAGCAACAACCTATAGCAAATATTTTCGTAAAACCAAAGTTTCTCTTTAAAAAATATCTCAACAACCCCTTTATGTCCCAAGGTGCGACTGCAGAAACAAAAGCATGATGTACGATTGTTGGGAAGAAGTTGAACGCTGCTACTGGGCGTGTATGAACAAGTTTTATAGGCAACCCAACGTACCTACATGCAATTTTAAGGTATGGATTGATGAACCATGTGAGCAGGAATACTACAAAGACAAGTTGTATCATCTTCATAATGTGTGTAAGAGGCAATGGGACAGACAGCGCCAATCCAAGCAAGAAATTGTGGAGTTAAAGGCGAAACTCAAGGAGGTGGAAGAAGAGGAAAAAAAGCCGGAAGACCAATTCAAGTGGTTGGAGCAGAGAATACTAGGCGGTGATGACTAAATAATGACATGTACGTGTTGAGCGTAGTAACGTATCTTTATGTTTTCCTTGTCAAGTGTTTTCATTAGTTGTACTGTTTGTGTTGTGTTAGGTTTGTGATGTTTGTGTTTGTGTTGTAATGTTAAAATAAAGTTGTTGTTCAACCGCAGTTAAAACAAAATTATTGTTAAAATATAATTGTTGCCATTACTTACATAATGTAGTATTTTCACAAAGTACAAACTAAAGTAAATCAATGAGTCCCGCAGCCTGTGTGCTTCAGTACTGCTGCTGGCCTGAGTCGCATCCCCTGTCGCCCGGGTACACTATCGGGATCATCATCATCAAGTCGCCTCTTTATGTGAGGATGCGCAGCAACATCGACAGTACAACTGGTAGGATTAGTAGAAAAGGTCGTCGGGCCGTCAACAACCGACAAAATAAGTACTAAGCTTAGCATGTGAAAATGTATATTAGTATTGTACGTGTTAAGTCAAAGCCATTTTCTCACCATGGTCTCATCGGCCTCCGTGGTGTCCTCATCAGCGCATACAGTGGCCTCCGTGATGGGCTGGAACAAAGCCTTAATAAGAAAATTGAAAAATAATTTATGGAAAATTATTAAGTAAAAGAAAACAAATTGAAATTTCACAGTAATACAAAACATACCTGCGCCTGTGATAGATCTGCATCAATCGCCGGGGATGAGGCATAACTAAACATGCACCCACCATCCACGTCCCAGGTCGGCTGATCCTCAGAGCGGTAGATGGGCCTGCAAAGAACTGGTCTACGTCCTCGTCGAATGTACCCGTGATCAACAATGCTCCTAACGGGGTGACCTGCGATGCTAGCAGAGATAGCTGAAGGATGTAATACGGCATGCTGCTGGAAGGCTCATCTACCTGAGGGATATAACCCGACTGATCATCTCCAAAATCCTCATCATGTCCCTCAACGGATGGGTCGACAGGTACCTCAGCGCCCCCTTGCTGGGGACCACCTCCTCACCGTCCCCCGCGACCCCGTGGGGCACCCCTGCCTCGTGGGGCACCTCTGCCTCATGCCCTACCTCTGCCTCGTGGGACAGCCCTACCCCGATGGTAGTCCTCTGGCGTCTTGTACTGAGCATCATGATCCAACCTCGCACCATCTCTCGCTTGAAATAGGGTCCGATGAGCCAGCTCTGCCACCCACCGGCCATACTCAACGATTGCAGCATTGTTGCCATGCTGCTGCATCTCCTGTCCCAACTGGTAGACCAGGTGATGCCCAATAGCCTGTGAAACATTTAAAATATTAATTAACTAATGCTATATCATAATTATAAGATATTAATAAGCCACAAAAACATACCAGTGCCTTGTGTCTCCCGGTGTATGGTCTGTAGCGCCCGCCAAGTACATGAATGGGGTTCCCGATCATCAGTCGGGTATGACGACGGTACCATGACGTATACAGCTGTATAGTGTCCTCTTGGGTAAATGAAGGTGGTGGCAGAATACGGTACCGTCGTTGCTCCCAAATATGGACCTGCTACTCTATCCATCCCATAAATATATCGTCTACCCTGGTACGGTCATCCCGCTGATAGTGTGTAGGCACCCATGCAGGCTTCCCCGGTATAGGCTGGGGACGGTGAAACTGGTAAAGCACACGCTCTGTGGCATGATACTCAACCACATCGAAGAATATCATCGGGACGGAGGTGCTCCAAAGCAGTCGGTCGACTGAGCAATAATCGGACAACTGAGCTAGAAACTCATCGATGTATGGCTTCCAGATGAACTACTATATAATAATATAAAAGTGAGTATACGCAACACAACTCAATTTATAACAAGTAAGTGTAGGTACATATTTACTTGTCTGGCCACCAGTATATCTAACACATCCCTGACAAGGGGGAGATTATGATGAGCATTAGTCCCTCGGTAGTTCCCACGCCAGAGAACCTACCTAGTAGCTAGAGGGAGAAACGGATAAGTCTCACCCGACTCTAGCGGTGGTAGAGGTGGTTGCAACGGCATGATCCACTGGCAGGCCCAAACCTAAGATAAAAGGTTGACGTAAAATTTAAGAGTCATTTCGACCATATAGAATTCAAAGTAATGAACATAGTATTCGAAAATGTTGTCACCTGTATAAGGGGCAGAAAACAACATATGTCCACCTAGCAAAGCATGCTCGCCCGGCACATACTACGGTACAGGTATGCTAGAACAACAACACCCCAACTGTATAGGGGTAAATCATCTAGTTGTTGCAGATGATGCAGAAAACACATACTCACTAGACTTCCCGAAGTTTTCGGGAACAAGACGCCCGCAAATAGCAGGAGCAGCGCCAACCTCGTGTACCGCTCAATATGGAGATCCTCTGTCTCGCCGGTAATGTCTGGGTGCAAAAACGCCATATGGTCTCTGATAGCGGACAAAGAAACACAACTGCCCCCTCTCTGTACAGCGTCACCCTGAGGTCTGTAACTAGTATACTACCCCATCAAATCCAAATGCTGGGCACGCTTCATGGATCTTATGTACTGGGCAGTGCAACGGCCCGTCCATCTACGCGCAACCCATATAAAACCTGAACATCCTCAAGTGTGATAGTGGCCTCTCTAGTCGGCAAGTGAAAAGTGTGCGTCTCCGGTCGCCACCGCTCTACCAAGGACGTGATGAGAGACCAATCAAGCTGCATCCGCCCAATCTGCAAAATCGTAAAGAAGCCCGTAGCCTGTAGGTGCGCGACTACGCGGGCATGGAAATGATGCTGCCTCAAGAACTCCCACAAATCGTCAGGTCTCCTGGCGCGGAAAGGCTGATCCGATAGATTTCCCTCCCATACAAAGGAGGACCTATGGTCGCCCTGCAATACTAATAGCTGATCCTCGGCTTGTCTAGGATGCGCAGGCGTCAAGTACATGTCGTCTACTATAATTTAAACAAAATTAATTTTGTGTGTGTTAGTTTAATAAATTAAATAATTATTTTTATAATTGGACTGAGTAATTATCTATGGGTTCCAATCTCTATATTTGAGGCCCGGTAGCACCAAGTTATCCTTAATTATTATGTGTGTCAATTTTAATATTTTGAGAATTTTGTTAGTTTAATAAATTAAATAAACTTTTTTTTTAAAATTGGACTGAGTAATTATCTATGGGTTCCAAGCTCGATATTTGATGCCCGGTAGCACCAAGTTATCCTTAATTATTATGTGTGTCAATTTCAATATTTTTAGAATTTTGTTAGTTGAATGAATTAAATAATTATTTTTATAATTGGACTGAGTAATTATCTATGAGTTCCAAGCTCGATATTTGAGTTAATTTGATAATATATATTAATTTGTTAGTTTTGTAAGTTTATTTTTATAAATTAAATAATTAATTTTATAGAGTGTAATTGGATAGAGTTTGTAGATAGAACATACTTAAACTACAGAGACTATACACTAAAAGGCTCTATATTATACTACACTAAAAGGCTTTATATTTTACTACGCTAAAAGACTCTACATTGTACTATGCCATAAGTCTCTATATTTTACTACGCTAAAAGGCTCTATATTTTACTACGCTAAAAGGCTCTATATTTTAATACGCTAAAAGGTTCTATATTTTACTACGCTAAAAGGCCACTATTACATATAAAAACAACAAACATAACATACATATGAATAACAAACTAAATAAATAATATTTATTTATTATTTAAGCAAATAAAAATATAACATTAACAATAAAAATTATTTATCAAATTTTAACTATTTTTTTGTCCCAAAGCTAATAAATCAATCCGGGTATAAACAAGATACAAATTTAAACACAAACATAACACAAATTAACATGAAAACACATTCAATAAAATAAATATACATATACTCTATGAGTTTCGACATAAACAAAATCGAAATACCTCGATTTAAGTTTGTGCGGGACCTACACTCTTCGCTTTTTGGGTGCCCAAATTATTATTTTTTTTAATTTCGCGAGGGAGGGGACCAGCAGTGAGTGGGGGGTTTTTTTTAAAATGGAGGACTGTCGTTATCTTGGGGAAGAAGAAGGGGCCCTATATTTTATTGTAGCGAAAAGCAGTATAATACTGTGAATTGATGAATCGCAATATTGTATTGAGTTTTCCTAAAAAAATTATTTTTTAAATAATACGCAGTATAGTACTACGTTTAACTTTAATGGCTAACTTTCCGTTAAAGTGATTCGCAGTATAATTCTGCATTTTATGTACTTATGTAACTTTTTTTTAATAGTAAAAAGGTATTTTGTGCCCAAAAGGGCACTATTTAAGTTTCAGACTCCAGAATTTACGAGGTTCGGCCAATTTTGCCTACTTCCTCGGACACAACTAATATTTTATTTCACACCAAAATACAAGTGAAATAATACTAAAGAGAAAAGATATAAATGTCTTAAGAAGATAAGAAGACAAATGAGAGGTGCATATCAATCCTAAACATTAGGCCTCCTTTTATAGGAAAAAATTCTCATCCAAAATTGTCACCCACCGATGTGGGACTTTTGACAATTTACACAAATCTCCACCTTGGCAAAATTCCACATCTTCAATTTTTCTCTCAATAACAAAATTTGGTTGTGTCTTCATCTTCAATCTTCAGTGTTCAACAATGTTGATCAAATCTAAACAATGTTGAAACTTAATCGTAATCACCACTTTTGTCAGCATATCAGCGGGATTCTCCGTAATATAAATTTTCTTCACCATGACTCCATATTCTTCTATGATTTCTCGTACGAAATGATACCGAACATCAATGTGTATTGTCCTTGCATGATAAACTTGGTTCTTCGTTAATTGAATAGCACTTTGACTATCACAAAACATTGTGATATTTTTTTGTCCAATACCAATCTCCTTGAACAACCCCTGAAGCCAAATTGCCTCCTTCACAGCCTCTGAAATAGCCATGTACTCTGCCTCTATTGTAGACAAAGCAGCCGTTGACTGCAAAGTAGACTTTCAACTAACCGGTGCCTTTGCAAAAGTAAACACATAACTAGTAGTTGATCTTCGTTTGTCCAGATCACCAGCAAAATTTGAGTCATAATATCCAACTACAGACTGATTGCCTTCCTACTCAAAAAATAACCCAACATCTACAGTATTATGAATAAACAGTAGAATCCATTTCACAGTATGCCAATGTTCCTTTCCTGGACTATGCATATATCTGCTAATAACTCCAACAGCTTGTGAAATGTCAAGTCTCGTACAGACCATTGCATACATCAAGCTACCAATAGCATTTACATATGGTACCCTTGACATACACTCCCGTTCAGCTTCATCTTTTGGCGACATAATAGTACTTAGCTTAAAAGGGGAGTAAGTGGAGTACTAACTGGCTTAATCTTTTCATCTATACCAAAGCGCTATAGTACTCTCTTCAAATATTCTTTCTGAGATAAACAGAGTTTCTTTGAATATCTATCTCTTATTAATCCCATGCCAAGAATTTGCTTTGCCTTACCAAAATCCTTCATCTCGAACTCCTTCTTCAGTTAAATCTTCAACTTATCAATTTCTTCCGAATTCTTGGAAGCTATCAACATATCATCAACATATAGGAGAAGATATACAAAGGAACCATCTTCAAGCTTGCGCAAATACACACAATGATCGTATTTGCTTCTCTTGTACCCTTGCCGCAACATAAACTTATCAAATCGCTTGTACCATTGTCTAGAAGATTATTTCAATCCGTACATCAATTTTTCAAGTTTACACACCATATTTTCTTTTCTAGAAACTTTGAATCCTTCTGGCTGAGTCATGTATATTTCCTCCTCCAAGTTTCCATGTAAAAACGCAATTTCTACATCCATCTAAACTAATTCCAAATCCAACTGTGCTACCAAAGACAATATAATTCTAATTGAGGAATGTTTTACAACTGGAGAAAATACTTCATTGTAATTAATTCTCTCCTTTTAAACATATCCTTTGGCCACCAATCTTCTTTGTATCAAATATTTATTTGGTTAGGAAATCCTTCCTTCTTAGCGTAAACCCATTTGCACCCAATTGCTTTCTTGCCCTTCGAGAGATTGGCCAATCTCCATGTATGATTCTGATGAAGGGACTGCATATTATTATTTATGGCAATCCTCCACTTATCTTCTTCTGAACTTTGGATTACGTCTTTATAAGTGATAGGAACATCATCAGCTACTATTGAGGCAACACAAGCCACTGTCTCTATGAGACGAACATGTTTCTTTATTGTCCTTTTTGATTTACTTATTGCAATTGTCTCAAGTTGTTATTAAGGTTCTTGAGTTGGAACCTCCCTCTCAAATGGCTCTTCTTCCAGAGGATGATCTTCATTTGTTTCCTCCTCTGCTTCTTGTGTAGAAAAAATAAATTTTCCCTCAAACTCCACATGTTTAGAATCACCATCATCTTGTTTGGTATCTTCATTTGTTACCTTATTTACCATAGGAGATTCATCAAATGTAACATCCTTGCTGAATATTACTTTCTTTGTCATAGGACATTATAAGCAATATCCTTTGACTCCAGAAGTAATCCCCATAAAAATAGCCTTCTTTTCCCTTGGATCCAATTTTAATCTCTGTCACATGATAATATGCAGTTGAGCCAAACACGTGCAAAGAGTCATAATCTACAGCAGGCTTTCCATACCATTTTTCAAATGGTGTCTTGCCATCAATAGCAGCAGATGGTAGACGATTAATGAGGTGGCATGCATATGTAATTGCTTCAGCCCAAAATTCTTTGCCCAAGACAGCATTGGACAACATACATCGTACCTTCTCCAGCAAGGTCTGGTTCATACGTTCTACCACTCCATTTTATTGTGGTGTATGTCTGACAGTGAAGTGTCGGACGAATGAACCTGATTCTCTATTCCTTGACCTGTGATCATACCTCTGATTGTCCTGTTTTGATCGCGAGTCTCTTCTCGCAGGCCCCATATATGGCTCGTACCTATTTTTACCAGACTTTTTTTCATTTTCAGCCCGTCTTGAGCTTACCTTTTTGTCTTTTTGATGTCGTGAAATAATATCTTCTTCAATCCTCAGTTTTGTGCTATAACGGTTATAAACATCATTCCACGTTGTAGCTGGGAATTCACGAAGGCTTTTCCTTGAGTTACCTCGTATCTTCTGAGCTTTTTTCATTCAAATTGCTCGTGAAAGCTATAGCTGCCCAGTTATATGGTACTTGTGGCAGTGTCATTCTTTCACGCTGGAATCTGTCCGCAAACTTACTAAGCAATTCTGAGTCCCCTTGTTTGATCTTGAAAATATCTTATTCTTTTTTCGACTTTTTGGGCTCCCGAGTGTGCTTTGATAAATAATCTGCAAGCTCAACAAAAGAATTTATAGAATTTTCGAGTAAAAGAGAATACCATGTTAGTGTACCCTTAGTGAGTGTTTCGCTAATTTTTTTGACTAATACAGATTCAATCTCCTGCTTAGTCCAATCGTTGCCTTTTACGCATGTTGTGAATGCAGTCACGTGGTCTCGTGGGTCTGTTGTTCCATCGTATTTTGGTATATCGGGCATTTTGAATTTCTTTGGGATTGAATGGGGAGCAACACTTGGCTTCCAGAGCTGTTGAGAATACTTATCCATATCTACCCCTTTGATCACGGGTGGCACCCTTGGCATTTGCTCTATGCGGTCATTTTGCTCCTTGAGCTGTTTCTGTAAGGTTAGTACTAAATTTTGTAAATCAGAATTAACTAAATTACCTGGTTCCCCCTCCTGTGATTCGTTGGGGGCTCCACTACTACCTGAATTAACGAGCCTGGAACGAGGGTTCTCTAGAGTGTTGTTATTTGGGGTGGGTGTGGGTGGTGCAACAGGTAATTGACTAACAAAAGCTTGAAGAGATTTATTGACTTGTAGGGCAATAAGTTTTTGCAAAGCCTCATCCATAGTTTCAACATTTTCAAATCGAGCATGTCCACTTGTGTGAGACCCATCAGGAGTGCCTTCACGAGACTGGCATGGAGAGCCTCGTGGAGAAGGAATCAACATGTTATTGTTCTGCGGATCTCCCTGAAGTTGCTGGGCTGTTTGATTTTCTTGGTTGCCTGGAATGTTATCATTGTTGTTTGACATGGTTGATGTAACAAGGAAAGTTAGGCTAAAATAAAATGGATTATCAGATTCCCCGTAACGGAACCAATTTGTTTAACAAAAAAATGAAATTTTGACTAAAGCGATAATTTAGAAGAATACGGGTTACTGATAATCACAAGAATGAATAAAAGAAATCAATTCGGATAAATAGAATATAATCGAATAAAACAAGTAAACCAAAGTATATTCAAATGATTTTTCGTGTGTCCACAACTGTTCAGTACTCTCCCTTTTATAGCTATTTTCGGAGGTATGTGTCTTGCTTTTATCATAATAAGGTTATTATGGGGAATAAATGACATTGAATGCTACATTACATAATCATTACATTTAAGGAAGATTCTCTAACGTTTTCAGCATTAATGCTTATCAAATACTGTATTTGGACCTTCGTGTGCTGTCAGATTCATTCCCTTGACTTTTCTTGACTATTGAACTTAAATGTCTTGAATAGGTACGGACGGTGAAACCTTTAAATAACCGCCCGTGCTTCTTCCTTTGCTTTTGCTCACTTCTATTATCACTCGTGCCTCTTGGCTAATTGTAACTCTTTGACTATTTGACCAGCTTGCGTGTCATGACACATCATCTTCATACTTTTTAATATGTAAACTCAATTTTTCCCAATACACTCCATTGGCAAACAATGCCTTACCACCCCAACAAGCTTGGGCAAAAGTTAACCAAACCTTGGAAACAGGTGCCACACAAAGTAAATTCATAAAAAAGTCTGGAAAAGTGTGAGAATCACTTTCTTATACTCATACGCATTCGATGTGGAAACAGTTTATATCATAGAACCTATAACAATGTTCATTAAGTAAACCTCAACAAATCAGTTCTCATTAATTGCATTTTTACATTCCAGTGCACTGTCCATTGCTTCACTTACTTCCTTCAGATAGTCTCTAATTGTTTGAAGAAATGCCTGAACGATGGTTTCACTCACTTCGACGCCTACCCATTTCTCAAAACCTTCTTTTCTCTACGCTCATTTGAGTTTTTCGTCTACCCACTGTAATGTTCGTTATAAACCACACAAAAAGACTTCACTGTAGTAGAAAAGTTGCGATTCTAACCTTGTATTGGGTAAAAAAATGGATTCTTTTCTGTTTTTTAAGCTTAGAAAGGAAAGAGTTGAGGATAGTGCATGTTGCTGGTATAGGAAAGGGTGGGGAAATGAAAGGGATATGGAGATGGAAGAGGAGATTTTGGCTTTTAAGAAGATATCTGAGAATCCACATGCTTTTCCAACAAGGAAGAATTGGAAAAAGCTAGAAGAATGGATTTGGTGGGGGCTATTAAGAACAGAGGAGAGTGGTTTTCTTTAGGTAGGTGCTTGGCACGTGTTTTGCTGGTCCTGTGAGTTTTTTGACAGAAATTAACGGAAGGGTGTTTTTGTAACTTTAACTATATAATAAGTAAAGGCCTACAAGTATGACGAAGGGTATTTCTGGAATTTGGTTTAGTCCAGCTATTATGCCACTTCTTCCTATTTGCCCTTGATTCTATCGTTTATTATTGTAGTTGCCCCTTAAGATTTCACTAAATTAAGGCAAGTTTCAGCCCTCTTCAATAAATCACACTCATTGTATTATATAGGTTTTGCGGCCATTTCTCTTCCACCAAAAGTTCCAAAAATCTTGTTCTCTCTATCAAACCGAAGAAAATTCCAAAAATTCTCTGCCAAATTCTCCATTAACAACTCGAAAAGTATCAAATTTGACATCGAACGTAAATGTAAAAAAGAAATCCAACAAAGACCCAATTGACTATTTGCAAGTGAGTTCAGTTTATGATACATTGTTTTCCTATTTTTTGGGTGCCATTTTGTTGATTTTCTTTTCAATTGGTTAGATATTTGTCAATGTTTGCTGCTTCATTAAGTATTTGGTTTGTAATCATGTTGCATGCACTAAATTTCGACTTTGGTGGTTGTTGCTGTTGTTGGTCCGTATATTGCTTTTCATGAATTTGTTTGCTTCTATTTTTTCTATCATCCTTTAAAGAAAACCACTCGGATTCTGATACAAAGGCAAGCAATGGAACAGTAACGAGAAGGAAGAAAGAAGAAGAAAAGAAAGAAAGGAAAGGAAATGCAGCTAACTAGGGCAAAACAAAAGGGCTATTTCATTCATAATCTCCAAGTGAGATAATTACAAGCTATATAAAGTATAAAACCATGAAAATATCCTAGGAATTACAGCTGGAAAATCCTACTATATCTGCTCTTGCAGTACACTTACTGACAGGACTCAAATGGTCTAAAA